>JADQWA010001461.1:0-72799 GCA_018344505.1 Nebria ingens riversi
ATATATATATATATATATTGAAGCATTGTACCAATGAAGTGGTTCCAAATGCTTTTTAAAGTTTAAGAATTAAATTGACTTAATTTAGCTATTATAAACTATGATATACGTCATTATCCTTATATCTATCGAATAGAAGAATTTTAATCTTTTGTGCATACATAACCAGTTGCTTTGGTACATTTATAGAATACACCAGAAGTACATACATACATACATAATAAGAATTAGAAAAATCCATAAGAAAATTGTTTTAAATGAATACATATATTTATTTAATTTTAACAAAATTACTATCATCCACTATTCGAAACACTTCTTCTCTGAAGTTCAGCAAGTCATCCGTAAACCTTTGACTACTTTCATTGTGTAGCTTCGCCATAACGGGAGGCAATGGTGTGATGTTAGCCAACGAAGCTAAACATTCGTAATACTTTTCCTGTTTCGTACCCATCATATGTGCATGTTTTTCACTAAAACCTTCCGCGAGAAGTTCGTCAATTTCTGTGTTTAAATCGTGCAACATAGCTTCTTTAGTAGGCAACTGAAAATCCCCTTTGAGATGCTCCAAAAAGAAACGGGACTACGAAATCAACACATTTGAAACCAACATTTATTTCATGCTACAATTTACTTACTTGTAAATCAAACATGGAGAACGCACACACATAAAATGGTAATCCAACGAAACACATGGATGTATTATTAATATTAATCAAATGTTTGAACAGCGGTTGCACATGGTTATTTTCAACTGTGACACCAGAGTTTGAACCCAAGAATGGGAACGAATATAAATATCCTGAAAAACTCTATCATTTAAAATATATTCACTGTTAAAAAGCTTTTAAACGAACCTGTACAATATAGAACAACGTCTACGATTTCTTGTGAATTATCTTTGAAAATAATTTCATGTTCAGTCATATGATCAACATCAGGTTTCTGTTTTAAATTGTTAGGGAATTTAGTTTTTATTTCCGCTTTACAATGATGACTCAGAAAAACCTGTAGGTTTAATTATGTTTTATATTGTTTTTAATATAAGTATGAATTCGAATACTTGTTTGGCTGTTTTTGAAATTTGTAATGCAATATCCATGCCGGAAGGGCCAGCTCCGATAACTAAAACAGTTTGGTTTGAGAATCGATTCACATCTCGAAAATCATGACTATGTATTTGTTTGCTCTTGTAAATATGGCGCCCAGGGATTTCTGGTAGACTTGGAGTGTGGTAGTGTCCATTGCAGATCATAATTGCATCAAATTCCCAAATTTGATCTATTTTATTTCTCAAATCAGTTACAACCACTTGCCATTTATTACCTTGGGGTTCAATGCATTTTACTCTGTTATAAAACTAAAAATAAATAAGTAATAAGGAATTTTAACTCCGCCATTGCCGGTCCCAAGCCCGGATGAGAAAGGAGGAGGGTTGCACAGCGTAAAATTATATAGATGTAGGGTAAAAGCAATTAATTTTTAATTTAAACACATTTTTTCTATGTTTGCGAATAAAATAAAATAAATTATTTACTAGTTTACCTTAATAAGTTCACGTAATTTGAAATGATCGGCGTAATCGTTTAAGAATTTTAAAATTTGTTTTTGTGTCAAGTACGATTCTTCACATTCAGATATTTTGAAATCGGGAAAACACATTACTTCTTTTGGTAAATTCGTTCTAAAAAAAAAATACTCATTCAGATTTAATCAGTAAATTATATTTTTATTCAAAAATTGATGCTAAGGATAAACGCCAGTCCTTTATATCGCAACCTTATTTTACATAACACCTCATTAGGTATTTCATTCACAATTTTTATTCGTTTTACCTTCCGTCAAATAGTTCCTACATGAATAACAATTATTTGAAACGGGTAATATTTAAATACACCCTTCAAACATATTTAGAATTAATTCTACATTTGTTAACATCTACAAATAAGTAATTTACTACCCAAAACAAAAATAAAACTTTAACTAATCAACTAATATAAATATATAGATCAAACATCTAAAATAAACATTAAAATAATTTATAGCAATGCATTTTAAATAATTATAACAATTGTTACCTTAGATTTTTATACATACTCGTATGGATGGGAACACCAAAGTCATCCAACCCAGTTTTATCTGTATAGACCCATGTTCCACCAATGTCTCCAGTTTGTTCAAAAATCACGCACTCATGTCCATATTTTGAATCAGTAGCTTGTCTAGCGGCCGCCAAACCTGCTGCACCGGCACCAATAATGCACACACGCATTATGCCACTTTAATATCTTAGTAACAACCAATGACTTTTGTGATTTGGGAATTATTGTTCACTCTACACTAGCGTTTATATCAGAATGGCGATGATAAACTTTCGAGAAACAGGTCAAGATATATCTGTGAAGGACATTGATTTTAAATGATTATAGCATCGTAGGTTTACCTTGAAATTTAATAAACTTGTGATTTGAATTTTAATCAAAAATGTACGATTCATCTTATTATAGTAAACTACTTTCACTAACTAGTATATTTTTAATCATCAATAAAATCATTTAAATATTATATATTTATTTATATATATATATATATATATATATATATATATATATATATATATATATATTATATTATATATATATATACATATATATATATATATATATATATATATATATATATATATAATATATATATATAAAATATTATTATACATATATATATATATATATATCATATATATATATATAATATATATATATCTATATCTATCTATCACATATATATATATATATATATATATATATATATGTATATATTAACATATATTTTAATGTAAATATATTTATTGAATATGTTCAAATAATTAATTTAAGCTTTCCGTATTTTATTTATTGTAAATTACAAATATTTTCAGTATATGTGGTGGCATCTGTTATCGTAATGTTGAACTATAACATTCAGACTTGTGCCGCCAGTTACCTGAATACGAAACGCAGTGTTTTTATCTTTTGTTTTTGAATATTTAAAGACAACAATCAGTGTATGAAGAATCAACGCATTGTTAATTAGAGTAGAAAATGAATAAAAATATAACAAGTAGTTGTTCATCACAAGATCTCGCGATGTATTTAAGTGATGATAGTCAACAACGAGAAAAACTAAGCGTTGTTGTCGCGACTTTGACTACAGAATTATATGAAAAATATCCTGTATGGGTGTCGCTTTTAGACATGATTGATCCGGAAGAACGACAGGCGCAAATAAGAGAGAAAATCGAAGGTCTTTTCTTGAAATTAGTACAAAATGTTACTCAAGGAGAATCTCCAGTTCTAACGTTGAGGAATATTAAATCGTGGGATAATTGTATATTTACTCAGATGTATGTGTTATTTTTGTTTATAATTGTGCTTAAATAATAAATATTTCTTTCTTAAGATTATCTTTAAAACCTGCATCTGAGGCCGCACTAACTGAAGTCAAATTCACAAACTCGCGTAGTTTACCTAAATTTTCTCTTATATATTACTTATTAGGAAAAATTTATAAATTACTTGTTACTCATGAAACTGTTACTAAAAGGTATATTAATTAATTTTATTCAAATAATATCTACAAAAACCGGAATTTAAAAAGAAATTTTATTTAAACAAATTAGGGAGTTATATTATCAAAATATAGAATATATTTCATCCCAAGCACTAGTTGATAATGCCCTGAACGACATTTCCTGTCTTTTGGAATGTCCACTATGTGAATTAAACATCTTTGCAACCAGTAAAGGATTGATTTATGGCCCGTTAAAATTAATTACTCCATCGAGAGAAATAGACTGCACTAATTCAAAAGGTTAATATATTTAGTAGTGACGTCTTATACTGATTTTGTATCATAGGAAATTAATTGAAATAAATGTGTTTACTAGGTGTTTTGATACCTGATGATGTTTGTACTATAACAAAAATCGAGTCAGATGCGAAATTGATTTTGGTTATAGAAAAAGACGCGATTTTCGAGAAATTATTATCGAGTGATTTAAAAAATAAATTGCCTCAATGTTTATTTGTTACTGTAAGTAATTTAGAGATTTGGATAATATATTTTTTAGAGGTTTTGAAACATCATTACATTTAGGGCAAAGGCTACCCAGATATAAATACACGATGGTTGTTGAAAAAGTTGTGGAATGCATTGAGCATTCCGATATTAGCAATTGTCGATGCGGATCCATGGGGTATTGAGATTATGTGCGTATATCGATTTGGCTCTCTTGTAAGTACACTTTTAATATCTGCAGTACCCTGCACTAAACTTGTTGATACGTAGTAGGTAGATTTTGTTTAGATAGGTAGGATATTGAATAACACATTTTTAAACACTCAAAAAGTTATAATTATTCATTAAATTATTATTATTAAAGTTGTAGGAAATATTACTATCTTTCATTTATGTAGGAATCAATTTTTGTATATTTTAAATCGTTTGCGCGTTATTACTAAATATATAAATATAAATAAAGCAGTATAACACCGCGTTCAATTAACGCACTATTAAATCGCATTTGGTATTTCTGTCGAAAAAACTTTATATATAAAAGTTGTAGGAAATATTATAATCTTTAGTTTATATTAGAGTAATTTTTTCTATATCTTTAACCGTTTACAAGATATGACTAAATATATAAATATAAATACACAATGAAAAGATGCTCTAATGGTTACATAGTCAAACTACTTTATATTTTCTTGACACACATAAATATTTTACTGTAGTAAGACTGAAAGATTCCGATAAATGACCATATAATACCTCAAGTTAAACAAAGAAGGAGCATGTTAGTGCTAGTACAAATCATTTATTACATAGTTTAGTGTCTGTATTTTGTTTTTTTATTAATCAAAACGAACTTCTGGCACCATCTACATTGAGACATTGGAAAGATATTAAAATATATAAATATGTACATTATTGTTTAAAATAACGTTTAAAAACTTGTCACCATCTTTCCATTGTGTATTTATATTTGTATATTTAGTAATATCTCATAAGTGGTTATATATATAGAAATAATTTCTCTAATATAAATTAAAGCTTATAATATTTCCTACAACTTTTATAGATTAAGTTTTTACTTTCTTTTACGAAGTAATAAGTAAGTATTGTAATCACGAAAAAACAAATTCTCGAAATTTTAACGGAAAAAAACACCTTTTGACCTTCCCTGAATCGATTCTGACTAATTTTGGAATGACGTCTGTGTGTGTGTGTGTGTGTGTCTGTGAGTCTGTATGCGCTCTACAGCCTATACCGTTGAAGATAAAATTATGAAACTTTAAACTTAAAATTTGTATATGCCTAGGAGGAAAACCTCCTATTTTTGAAAAGCATATTCAAACCGGAAGTGCATGTTTACTTATGACTTTTTTGCAATTTCTGCAATATCTCGAAACGGCTATACTTGCAGTAAAATAGTTAGAATAACATTGAAAGATATTAGTATTCTGCACAACTTTTGTTTGAAACATTTCTTCAAAAAGTGTACCAGTTACGAGAAAATTGCTATTATCCTATTTATATTGCCATAGTTACATAGGTATGGAAAAGTATATATAATAAATCGCATCTACTATGCATGTCAACTGTTTTAAATATTCAAATATTTTGACATTTAACATTTATTGTCAGTGTCACAAATAAGTTTAGTGAAAAAGTGTTTCAAAGGTTAGTAAATAATTTTAAATATTATATATAAATATTTTCTCTAGTTTAAAGTTAATTTGAAAACTAAAAATGCCCGACCATAATAATTTTTAATAATATGTAATGAATAATTATATTTTCTTTATACTACGATAAAATCGAACATTTAAAATCTAAAATACATGTTTTCTTTGGAAATCTGACAATAAACTAACTTTACAATTTTATTGGACAATGAATGAAAATATTTTCATGAAATTTAAAAATTTTAATTTATATACTATCAAATTAAAATATACTGACTACGTAAAAGAAAGGTTAGGCCAACACATGGCCGATGTTTTTGACAGCTTTAGAGAAAAAGCGTTTCAAATGTTTATAAAATTATATATATATATATATATATATATATATATATATATATATTTATATATATATATATATATATATATATATATATATATATATATATATATATATACATATATACATATAAATATTTTAATAGTCATACGCGATTCAGGGAAAGGCAAAAGATATATTTACGTCAAAATCGAATTATTTCATGATTACAATATACTTATTTCGTATAAGAAAGTAAAAATGATTGTCAACACTGATAAACCAGTAAAATACACTGTAGAGATTTCTCCAAATAAAATATACTATATTTAATAATAAACAACAAATGTTATTAGCACAAATAATTTATTGTAATTTAAGTTTTCTTCATTATTAGACTATGTCCCACCAATCTGACCAGTTGGCTGTGCCAAGTATACGTTGGCTAGGCGTATTTCCGTCTGAAATCGATAAACTATGTAATACTTATGCAGAAATAACAGATCAAGATCGATCGAAATTAAACGATTTGCTTCTACGTCCATACGTACAAGCTAATAAGAGAATTGCTGAAGAAATACGAGTTATGTTGGACACGCAACACAAGACTGAAATTGAAGGGATTCAAATTTCTGATACTTATTTGACCAATGTTTATATACCACAAAAAATTTTGGGCGCAGATTTTATTTAATTTAATTAAATATCTAGACTATAACTATTTTCTTCAGTTGTTTATAAAATATAATTTTATATATAATAAATGTTGAATCTGCTAATTTAAGAAAAAACAAACTCAATTTGTTTTTATTTTAAGTATTTCGTATTTATATGTAAAATAATAATAACAATTTCAATTCTAAATAAATAACTCCACACATACGTATAAAATAGTATTTAATATATGTTAAAAAAATTTCTTATTACATCCCACTTACTTCAAATACCATCATTTATATTATCATCAGGTTTATTACATAAAGTCATCAATGAATCGATTGACTCTCTTATATTCTCAGTACCAGCCATTAAATTATTCCGTAACTCCTCCAAAGTAGACGGCCGCTCCATTTCATTAATCACCCCATAGTCTTCCATCATATCCAGAATATTCTGGATAAGTTTAGATTCTTCATCCGTTATAGTTGTATTCGCCTCTGCCGACTGAGGACCATCTCCGTGATTATGTATAGATTCATTATGGTTTTCATCTATTTGCATTGTGGTTTCTAGTTTAGATTTCTTCTTCTTATCGTACAACACAACTAAGCTTTTTTTCTTCTCAACTCTCTCGGGTTGTGGTTCGTCGGAGTCTTCCGCGACATCTACATCTTCGATGATTTTTCGTTTGTTGTTATTGGTAGTTTCTGTTTTTAAACGCATCGATTTCCCTGATTTCTTTAATGGTATCGTGTTTAGTGTTACCAAATTCATTTTCTTCGCCAACGCGCGTGTTACGCGACGGTTACAGTTATAAAATTGTAAATCTTCACCTAAGGCTAGCTGTAAATATTAAATTTGTTTATTTGACAGTAGACATACAACAATGTTGAATTTGACAGTTTATTATTATTATTTTTTAAAATAAAACTTACATTATTGACTACTCTAGTTAACCGGCCTCTTGCACGGGTTTTCATTTTATTGGACATTTTAAAATTTGTGTAAATTTGGTCGTGTAAAATTAATAAAGATTGTAAATATTTAAATTAAAACGACGTATAATTTTTGTATATACACCCATAATAATCAATTGTTTTTGACGTTTTACTTAACTACCAAATATATTTTGTTGCTATAAATATTATTTACACAATAATAACTTACGTTTTTTTATACTTATTACACTTATACACTAATAAGCGTAACTTAAATTATACTGGTTTGGAATTTCGATGTAACAAATTTGATAGCGTAGAATTAAACGCGCGTGTTCAGTGTTCAGCAACAATACTTATGCGAAACAATCAAATTTATGTTATTATCAGTGGTCTGAGGGTGCAGCATTGTACATGGATAAGAATATATAAAAGTCAACTGTTTTATTGGCCTTCTAAATTATTTTTTACATTGTGAACTTACAATCGCTGATTCGTATTAATGATATCTAATGATTGAACACTATAAAAAATACACAAACGCAGAATGGTTTGAACTGTTTCATTTTTGAGAATTTGTGGTGAAGTTTTATTTAAATATGTATTCAAATATGCTTTATTATATATTGTATTATTTTTAAATTTATAATACAAAAAGAAACTATTTTTTATTGAAATATCCAAACTATAGGGAAGTAAAACGGCTAAGAAGAAAAAATTGCAAAAGATTGTTAGTTTCACTACTTCGTTTTCAAAATCTTACAAAATATAATATTAGTTTTTCTATGTTTAGTTTATGAAATAAAATAGACAGAATTTTTTTATTATTTGTAACATATTTGATAATGACTGAAAAATCAGAACGCGTCGAATAATAAAAATATTTCTGCGAATATTACCAAGTGTGTTTTATTTTATAATTAAAATATGTTTCACCAAGTGCCAACAACACAAACAATTAATAATATTAATGTTTAGGATAACACAAAAAAAATAGTCTTTATGATTTTCTATTACTATTGGGAACATCTAATTGGGATTTGGGGAAATAATAATATACATATTTATATATTTTAATAGATTTCTAATGAATCAATGTAGATGGTGCCAGAAGTCTCGTTTTGATTAAATAGTAAATGTCATTTACTCAAAAACTCGTATTAAGCATTATTAAAATCGACTAGTACTTGTACGAAATAAAAATAGATTTTTAAACATTGTTTTACACAATAATTTACATATTTATATATTTTAATATCTTTCCAATGTCTCAATTTATGTATTTTAATAGGTTTCCAATGTCTCAATGTAGATGGTGCCAGAAGTCTCGTTTTGATTTATTAGTAAACAAAATTCAGACACTAAACTATATAATACATGATTTGTACTAGCACGAACATGCTCCTTCTTTGTTTAACTTGAGATATTATATGGTAATATATCGGGATCTTTCAGTCTTACTACAGTAAAATATTTTTGTGTGTGGCGAAAATACAAGGTAGTTCGACTATGTAACCATTAGGTCATCTTTGCCTTGCGTATTTATATTTATATATTTAGTAATATTTCGTAAACGGTTAAGGATATAGAAAAAAAATACTCTAATATAAATTAAATATTATAATATTTCCTACAACTTTTATAGATAAAATTTTTTCGGCAGGAATACCAATTGCGATCTATTTAGTAATAACGCGGAACGGTTTAAGATATACAAAAAATGATTACTACTTAAATTAAAGATATATATATATATATATATATATATATATATATATATATATATATATATATATATATATAATATATATATATATTGTTAGGTCTTAAGTTCCTGCCTTAATAATTTCTAATATATCTAATATCTAAACAACATATACCTACTATGTATAAGAATTGTTTTGTTTTTGAGAATTTGTGATAAGGTTTGTACAAATAAGTAATCAAATATGCTTTGTAACGCTTTATTGTAAATTGCATTATTTTTAAATTTATAATACAAAAAGAAACATTTAACATTAATTCAGTAACTAACATTGCCGACTGATGGGTTCATTTTTTAATTAATTGGTGTTCTGCAGATTATTTTATATTGTTTATAAACTTAACTTGACAAATTTATACAACAATAACAGACAACACTCCCTCATCAATACCAATATTAAAACCTTTCCAATTAGTTTATCTACTTTCATTTAATTGTGAATTGATTGCGTATTTTAACACGAAATAATTGTTAATATTTCAATATTTTTAGTAATAAGCGCCACAAATGTAAACTAAAAAATAAACAAATTAAATTTAAGCCGTACTAAAACTAAAACATATTTTGTGTTAAAATATTTATCCGCATACCAATCACTGTTTATATCCGATCGAATTCCATTAAAATTTGTAAATTTCTAAACAAAATTGATCAACAACTATATTTTATTGAAATATCCAAGCTACAAGGAATTAAAACGGCTAAGAAGAATTATAACACTCCAAAAGATCGTTATGTTTAAACGTTTCACTACTTCGTTTTCAAAATCTTACAAAATATAATATTAATGTTTAGGGATAACACAAAAAATAGTCTTTATGATTTTGTATTAGGAACATCTAATATTATTATGATTTAAGGAAATATATGTCAATAATAAATTTATCAATTAATATCACTTTAGTTATTTTCGGGCTGGCAATAAATTAAAACCATCGCAGAATATGAGAAGTACTTCACTTATTAAGTACAAGTATATTATTTATTTAAAAATTGATTTAACTTAAAATTTAACATTCCTAAGCGCGATAACTTGTATTTATTAAGTGAGAAAACAATTGCTAAAAAATTGAACTAACTTAATTGTATTTTCTTAATTCATATTCTTTTCTCTATTTCCGCTTTTGTCAATGTAAATTTACCATAATTCGAAGTTTAACAGCGGATTAATAGATAGTATGAACTTGTTGATTTTATATATTGGCAGGGCGGCTACCAAAGCAGATATTCCAATCAAACAGTTAGGTTTTAAAAATAAATAAATAATTCATTCAACAAAATAGAAACAATTAAATTACAACTAGAATATTTGCTTTGATATTCATAATTGTAGGCAATTAAACAAATTTGCAGGTATTTGAAATATGCAACTACAATTATTAATAACTAAAATATGTCATGAAAACATTTAAATTATCTATTGTTTTCGTAAAATAATGTTCAAACTCAAATTGTAAGTTTGGTATTTGCAGTTTGAATTAAAATTGAATAATAATTTGGCAATGTTTGTTACGTGAATGAAATATAAGTGTGAACGTGATTAGCGATGTTTTCATAACAGATAATAGTTTCTGTTTGTTTAGCGCCCAGCCTTACATTTAACTTGAAGATTGTCTTTGCTTTTATTTTTCATTTAGATCTGTGTGAATCGATAGGCAATGTCACAGCATTTCTTCATAAGAAGCGAAAAAATTGAATATGTTACACATTGTTTTAAAATGTCTTAAAATCTAATGTTTTCACAACCGTTATTATTGAATTTTTTTTTCATTTTTTTTTTAAAAGTTGTTACTTAGAAGCTTTACACGAGATCATTCTATAATTACAAGTTTTATAGCAATTTAATATTAAGAAATAATTTTTATCGAATTATGTAGGTAATTTTTGGAATTTTTTCAATTTTTTTTAAATTATTTAGGCTTTTCATACGAACGACTATAATTGACCGTTTTTAATTGTTAAAACGTAAAGACCAATCAGTTTATTCCATTCATCTTTATTACTGTTTCACAATTCACTAACTATATAGTCCAGTATAGTCCTACCGCTTAATATTAGTTATCAGATAAATTGTCCTAAGTTTTTTTTTTATATATATATATATATATATATATATATATATATATATATATATAAATTAATAATAAAATGGCTTGAAATCAGCGGTCTATTTCACACTAAAAACGCGCGTTTCACTAATAATTTGCACTATTGATATTATTGATTGATTAATTGTTGTTTTCATTAAACTGTGGTTTTGCGATTAATCAATTAATCGATTAATTTGATTTAACGAGGCAGCCGTGAATCCTATCCCTGCCGTTTTAAGAATCTAGGTAATTACCAGTGGCACATCCATGAGGTCATACACTATTAAATTAACCATTTTACCTGAACGTATTTTTGCAATTTAAGATTTTTGATGTTTTAAATTTGGCTACGCCACTGGTAGTTGCTGTCCGTTTTTAAAAAGTTATTGCTAATTTTTAGTTTCACTATTATTGGAGAGTTTGTTCCAATCTGAAGAGTAACTGCTGCTAATGTTGGTATTTAAGGAGTTTAAAATATTTAGGGACCCGGATTCCGATAATTCTTATTATGAAAGCCTGTCAAATGTGTTGTCAGTCTTAGTAAATGTCAATTTTCAAATTGAAGCCCAAATATTATTAGAGCATCACCTGCACATCAAGTATAATAATTCGGTTATTTTTTATATACCTACATATACATATACGCCAATTAGTAAAAAAAAACAACTTTAATTTACCTACTAAAATATTAATCTTAAAAATATATTATTTAGCAATAATACCAACTTGTATTGGTATTGGTTTAATGCTTACAACTCTTTATTAAAACTGGTATAAATAGGAAAAGAAGTTGATATATTTTCTTTTCGTTATGGTGATTTTCTAATAAATACTTGGTCTTTAATGCACAGACAGTTCTAATAAAATAACAAGTATATTTTAAAAATGATTTTTATAATATCAAAAATTTAAACTAACTATTTAACAATGATTTTACACAACAATATATAAAATTAATAATTACACTAGTCTAGGTATAATAAGAGGGAAAACAGTTTTCGCTAACTGTCTGAATGTTGTCTAAATTTTTTGAACATTTAAATTTGCAGTCTTTGACTTTGAAAGGTTATATATATATATATATATATATATATATATATATATATATATATATATTTATATTTTAATTTAAAAGATTAATTTATTTATATTTAGCTACTACTTTATTTATCTAAAATCTTCAGATTGAGTATTAAAAATCTAGAGAGCCAATACCTATTTAGTTTGTATCTATATTCAAGAAAAATGTTTGTTCCCTGCTTAGATACACATGTCAGTTTGTCAATAGTATATATTTGACAGGTTTTCACTACGGGTTCATTATAGATTATTTGATTTTATTATTATTATTATTATTATTATGTATTATTAAAAAAGACACGTGTAAGTGCACAACATACTGTAGTATCAGCTTTTGTATGTAATTCTATGAGTTTGTTTCGGCAGGCCGGGGATCGTCTGTGTCCAGGCTAAGGCACTCCGTCAAGAAGTCCTCCATGGACTTGTATACGTGCTCCAAGACACCTACCAGCTCGTGACCTTCATCGGCGTAGCTCTAAACCAAACACACATTTTTTAAATATTCTCAAAAGAGAGCAACAACAACTTTACTTGATATCGGAATATGACGCCGGCATCAGTTAGTGCCCTAGCTAGTGCTATGCTGTGCTGGTAGGGTGTGGTTAAATCGGCGAGCCCGTGCATCAGGTACAACGAATGCGACGGGATATGCCGGGCCCGTTGGGTCGCATCGGCCTCAACGTAACCCTTGTAATTATCACCGGGGAGACCCAGAATACGTTCCGTAAATGCTGAATCTATATAAATATCAATAACCTTTTTACACAAATGTAAATAGAGTAGTAGTAGGAATGGTTATAGTTGCAGAAGCTGATTAACTTACTGTAATATAACCAATCGGTGATGGGAGACACGGCAATACCACATTTGAACACGCGTTGTTGCGACCCTAATACCATGGCGGTTACATACCCACCGTAACCCCAACCCCACACTCCTACGCGGGTTTCATCGAGGAATTTCATCGTTTCCAACAGGTACCTAAATATATATATATATACATATTTTAAACAAATCTAAATATAGGTACCAATATAACTTTTGAAAAAATCATCCGCATATTAGAAATTCGTTATGAAATATAGGATCTAGATGTTTGCGCGTAGGAATGATGAATGCTATCCTAATACTTACTTTAAAACAGCGATTTGATCCTGTACTTCAACACCACCTAGGTGTCTATACATAGTTCGAGTGCCTTGACCCTTAGCACCCCTTACATCTAAACGTACATAGACTACGTCACAATGACTAGACATATAAGTACCCCAGTCTATCCGGAACTCTTCAGTTACGGATTTACTACCTGGTCGACCATTTCTAAAAAAAGTTAAACCAATATTAAACCAAATAGTCTAAATACAGTTGCGAATTAGTTACACTTCGACCAGAACGGGATACGCAGCATCCCTAAGCTCCTCCCGCCAACTGGGAGGTAGTAAAAGTTGCACTTGTGCTTTGCTACCCTGTGCAAGTGGAACTTCAAACGACCGTTGCGTCGGAAGTGCAAGTTGCCGCAAACGTGGTGTACGTTGCGGCCGCGTATCATACAAGATACGTAACAACCGATGAGTTTCAGCGGAGTGGACACCCGCTAGAGGGAGTCCAGGACCTTCGCATTGGAGCACATAATAAGAAGCACCCATGAAATGGCTGTTACTGTATAAACGTGGATTTACCTAAAATACACATTTATAAACAGGGCTTGCAATACTTGTACAACAACAACAAACTTACAGATGCACTAAAATGTGTACAATTACTATAATAGTATCGACTACTCCATAATACCCTACTGAGATCACAAGTGATACACTCAGCTTCAAAACGCCTGGGATCATCTATGGTTGGATCACGAACTACGTATAGATGTCTCTGGCCTGGTTTACGTTCATGTGAACCTAGATAATACCTACAACAACAAAAAACATAATTTGTATTCAAAAACTACAATAACAATTATAAAATCCGAAAACTACGATTTTTATTCATTTAATATAAAATATTAATACATCTATTAAATAAACACAATTACACTAGATGGTTGAATGTATCCCAGGCCAAAATTCTCGTGACCTCGTATCTTCCGTGGCTTAGCACTGAAATCCGTTGCTGTGTCAATGTAACATGTTTTATATGCGTATAGTGTTCAGCATTTTCTTCTTGGATCGGTGCTAGCATTAGAAAACTATCACCGTCTGGTGAGAATAACGGATGGGGTTGGATATCCAGCCAAGAGTCCTCAGGCGCTCTTTCAACATGTGTCTGTTAGAAAGTGATTTAGTAAAAATCTTGGAAAAGAATTAACAAAGCTATAATACCTCAATACAAGTCCAATTTGGAAACAAACAAGCTGAGATTATACTTAAGTTTTGAGCTCGATTCATCCACACTGCAGAGACTTGATGATTACTTTGTCCTATCCAACCCGCAGATGTTAAATAATACTCTCTGGAACCACACAGGGATTTATTTAAAATACAAACTAATTTCAATTTAATTATTGGGGCTAATTGTTGCACAAATTCAATCCTGCTCAATTAGACAGGTGCGTTTAGAAATTTAAATTAATTTATTATAGAAGTTCTACATATATACATACATAACATCATGCCTATTATCATCATATGGGGTGGCAGAGAACCCTAATTACATCCATTCACATCTTGACAATCTTTCTCCATCAACTCTATCCTTACAAACTTCTTTCGCTTCATTCAAATTCATTAGATTCTTCATCATGCTCTTCTATTTCGCTTACTCACAACTTTTCTTTCTCAATCATATTCATCCATTTATTCCGAGAACCACCCCGCATTCGCACACCATTAATCTCTTCCAGTAAAATATTTTTTTGGTAATCTTTCATTCGACATTCTTTCAACATGACCATATCACCTCATTTGACTCTCGTCTATTCTGCTCATACACTCACGTATTTCTCTTTCTGTCTTTCTTTGATACATCACAAATACTTCTTAAAAATTTCATTTCGACAGCAGTATAATAGTGGTATTAGTAATTGAGATTCAAAGTGGAAAATGAAGAATCATAAACGATTGAGAAATAATACTTACTGTCCTTGTAACGCACGTGGTGGCTTCACTTCCCATTTTTGAACATCGGTTATATTCGTAATATCCATTATCCATAATTGTACTTCAGGATTCGTTGTTCCAGGCTAAAAGCAATTGGAAATATCGAATGTGTAAAGTATTATATATGCTGTAAACTAATTGAGCCGCGATAACGATTAAAAACAAATTCTATGTTTTGAATTGTTGTCATAAATATGTTTTTATATATAATAAATCATTAATATCAGAGGGCGTTGGCGATAAAATAAAAATTGTATTTTTGTATTCCTTACGGTGGGATATCTAATGATACGATGCGCAGGAAAGATAGTGGACCTTTGACTGGCAGCGCCCGCTGTCAACACAGCGCTCGTGGCAAACCAGGGAAACGTTAAGTTGCCGACGGCAGAGTCATCGAATGTCGCGTACATGATGTGGGTACCGTCCGACGAGTCCCATAGTGCGTCCGGGGTAGAAAGTACGTCCTCTGCAAACGCAACAGGAAACAGAAAACGGTCAGTATGTGTATATCTCCTGTTTCACACCAACCCAGCAACATTCTTGCTATTTCACTCATACAGGATTGACAAACAAGGAGCACCGTTTTTGTTTTTGTCAGTTGCAGGAAACAGTAATGTATTGTTGAGTGTTTGAGGGTTGAAAAAGAATTTTTAGATAGAATAGATGAGTGTTTACGCTTTTAATTTGTCATTTATTTAACTTTTATCCATTTAACAACTTCTAAAGTAAACGAAATGATTTGATTTTATGAAATTTACCTTGATATAACCAATCAGGGATTCCGTTGTATATTGCGTCTAAAGCTCCAGTGGTTGTCAATCGGTAGTCAACCACTTCAGCGGGTGAAGTACGTAAATAAATGTCGTTATCGGCAACTATAAGTAACGATGTCGAGTTACCTAACCAGCTTGCATGTTGTAATCGTTGTTGTTGCACCGTAGTTGCACTGTGTAACCGGAGCGGTATGTGATGACTGGAAAATAAATTATGTTATTAAATTTAGTCAAAATGTCAACGCAAGGGTGTACACAAAAAGAATTAAGTCAACCACATATATATTATAAACATCGGTCACTTTCTTTTACGAAGTCAGTCATATATTTAGATTTGATAGTATATAAATAAAAATATAAAATGTTTAAATTTCAAGAAAATATTTTCATTCATTGTCCAATAAAATTGCGAAGTTAGTTTTTTGTCAGATTTCCAAAGGAAACATATGTATTTTAGATTATAAATGTTGGATTTTATAGTAGTATAAAGAAAATATAATTATTCATTACATATTATTAAAAATTATTATGGCCGGGCATTTTTTAGTTTTCAAATTAACTTTAAACGAGAGAAAATATTTATATATAATATTTTAAATTATTTATTAACCTTTGGAACGGGTCTTCACTAAACTTATTTGTGACACTGACAATAAATGTTAAATGTCAAAATATTTGAAAATTTAAAACAGTTGCCATGCATAGTAGATACGATTTATTATATATAATTTGCTCGTAACTGGTACATTTTTTGAAGAAATGTATCAAACAAAAATTGTTCAAATCATTAATATCTTTAACTTTAATTATAACTATTTTACTGTAAGTGCAGCCGTTTCGAAGATATGCAAAAAGTGTCTCAAGTAAACATGCACTTCCGGTTTGAATATGCTTTTCAAAAATAGGTGGTTTTCGTCCCAGGCATATATAAATCTTAAGTTTAAAGTTTCATAATTTTATCTTCAACAGTGTAGGCTGTAGAGCGCATACAGACTCACACACACACACACACATACACACAGACACACACACACAGACGTCATTCCAAAAATAATCAGACTCGATTCAGGGAAGGTCAAAAGGTGTATTTCCGTTAAAATTCCGAGTTTTGTTTTCGTGATTACAATACTTACTTATTACTTCGTAAAAGAAAGTAAAAATGAGCTATAAAATAAAAACAAAACAATATCTTATTTTATTACTCATATAATCCAAATAAAGTCACCCAGTTACTTTTAAAACTGCATTTTATAACTATATAAATTGTTTCATATAAAATATATAACCATAACACACCAAAAATATTATTTATTGAATGACTCAGTTTATTGATAGCATCTAAAATCAAAAAGAATTTAAGAGATAATTTTTAATCGTAATTTATATACATATCCGGCACACGCAAGCTAATTTTGCATAATAATGTTTCAGTAAGATAAAAAACAGCCATAAAACCTCTTTAAAAATGTGCTTTAGAAGGGACAAGGATACTGAATCGTGACGAAACAAAATACGTAATAATTAAATAGATATGATCTAAAATGCAAATGTCCAACACTTTTTCGGGTAATTATTTTTTATAAGCAACAATCAACACTTAAAACTCAAATTTACATAAAATTATTTGCTTTTTTATGGATTAATTCGCAAGATTACTAATAAATATCCGTGTTCATAAAAAGTAATAAATACTGTTTTGCTTACTCGTTGCTGACATCGTAAACTGTGTAGTGTGCTGTGAACGACTGTCTGAAAACCTGAAACAAATGAAAAATTTATTTTAGTTTCCATCGTAATTCGTAAATGTAACGTACGCCCATTGCTTTGTTGCCAATTTGAGAAAAGTTTTAATTCTATAGAAAGTTTCGAGTTGAAATTTGTTGTCGTCGATCGTTGAAAAGAAATATTAATATTCTAGTCACTACTAAAGATTACGATGTAGTTCTGATTGGCCATAAACTTTTTTAAATCGATGAATTTTCAATCTGTACTATATAAATTATTAGAGTCGAAATTATTGTTAACAAGAAATAAACATATTGTGGTAAATGTTGTAATTATTTAGTCCTTAAATATGCAAGATTGTTTTTCAAAAATAGTTTTAGAAAAAAAAATATTTGAGTTATTATTTATTTTTGGACAGTAGAGAAAAAATCGTATAATTTATAACGCAACACATTTTTCATATTTAACTGAATATTAAATTACATTTTTAGTAATACGATACGGAAAAATGTGTATAAATTAAGAAGCTGTTCAATTTTGTCGCCAAAGTAGAACATTTCAGTAAAAAGTCATTGCAAGTGTAAATAAAAATAATATAGATTATTATTTTTCATGTATACAAACTTGGAGAAAAGTCATGACAGTATAGCCAACATAAAATGAATGTACACATGATAACGTTTATGTTTATGCTGGCCATACCATAATATATCATTGTTTTGTATAGATATACTAGCCAAGTTTCGCATGCCATGAGAGGATTACAGTAATATATTTTCTAATTAAAGTAGAAACTTTAACGAAAATTAGTCTTTAATTATAATAATTATGAATTATCTTGCACTAGCGAAACAATTACCTACTTTAAAGTTTTAAATCCAAGCGATACAATAGTAGGGTGACAAAAACCGTACATCACATATAAATATATTTAAAAACATCGGCCATGTGTTGGCCCTAAACTTTCTTTTACGTAGTGTATTTTGATTTGATAATATATAAATTAAAATATAAAATGTTTAAATTTCAAGAAGATACTTTCAAAAGTACTTTAAACCTTACAAAATATGTTCATATAATATTTTAAATTATTTACTAACCTTTGTAACGCTTTTTCACTGAACTTATTTGTGACACAAACAATAAATGTTAAATGTCAAAATATTTGAATATTTAAAACAGTTGACATGCATAGTAGATGCGATTTATTATATATAATTTCCCATACCTACGTAACTATGGTAATATAAATAAGAAAAGATCTTGTAACTGGTATACTTTTTGAAGAAATATTTCAAACAAAAGTTATGCAGAATACCAATATCTTTCAATTTTATTCTATTTATTTTTACTGCAAGTGCAGCCGTTTCGGAGATATTGCAGAAATTGCAAAAAAAGTCTTAAGTAAGCATGCACTTCCGGCTTGAATATGCTTTCAAAAATAGGAGGTGTTCGTCCCAGACATATACAAATCGTTTAAAATTTCATAATTTTATCTTCAACAGTGTAGGTTGTAGAGCGCATACATATACATACACACACATACACCCACACACACACACACACACACACACACACACACACACACACACACACACACACAGACACAGACACAGACACACACACACACACACACACACACACACACACACACATAGTCGTCATTCCAAAAGTAGTCTGACTCGATTCAGGGAAGGTCAAAAGGTGTATTTCCGTTAAAATGTCGAGATTTTTTTTTTTCGTGATTACAATACTTACTTATTACTTCGTAAAAGAAAGTAAAAATAACTTGAGGAGTCAATTAAATATTATTTATAGTTTTAAAAACATCTAAATTTATTTTATACATTTGAAAAAAATATACTATAGTCTGCTAGTGCCATCTATTACATACAATAAATAATATGTATGAACGAGCTGTTTATTAGTGGTGTAACAACACCACTAATAAACCAGTTCCAGTCAGTTCCAGTAAAGTGAAAATGAAGCCGAAACGTGACAGTTCGTCCGTGTTCTGTGGTTTGGAAATCAGTAAAAATTGTTGAAATATCGCGAATTTAATCAGTTTTTTTTGTGTTAAACATAATTACAATCAAAGTAGACTGTTGTTTTGATTGGTTTAGTGTGCGGTTTGATTTTTAATATGACTTTTACTTGTACATTTCTGGGAAGTGTGGTTGTGACATGACGCGGTTGGGGCTTATGTAAGTGAATATTTTATTTTTATATGCATGTATATATGCGTTTTAATCTTCAAAAGTCTATATGTATTATTTTCTATATGCTTATAGCCGTTATAGTGTTATAGAATTTCTATATATTAGGATATATATATATATATATATATATATATATATATATATATATATATATATATATATATATATATATATATATATATATATATATATATTCGAAATGTGTAATTGTACTTATATTATTACCTATGTTTATTTATATTTATACTTATATCAGTCAAATAGAATGTATGAATGATATTTTATGCTCAATATCTGGGTATATAAATAATACGAAATGTTGAAGTTAGTCCATAATTTCTGTCGCAGTTAAACAAAAAAAATCGTAAAATTGCAAATTTTAAATGCGGGATTAGCTTATGGCAGGATTTATAACTGGGGGGAAAAGTTTGAAATTAGGAAATAACGTAAATCCCCAAAGCATAACGTAACACGGATCGGTTTGTATAAATATATTCAAACGAACTGACAAATGGCCAACCGACGTGTTTCTAATAATACCCACTGTTCCACCGATCGCTTTTTCCAACTTTCAACATTTCCGTTTAAAATATGCAATACACCCTTATATAACATAAGCAATTCCCTATGTGTTTACATATAAAAAACATATTCAATAACTATTAATTTTTATTAAAACGACATAAAAAAAAAACTGCTATTTATAAAATAGCGTGCGTAGCTCGTATTTCGAACTTGTTTCACACCGAATTTGTACCCGTCTAAAATAAACAACTATTAATAATTTACACGGAAAGTAATTCACGTAAAATGACACGCAACTGTATTAAATGCCTCAATCTCTGAAAAGCAACTGATTGCGCAGGTTAGGATTTCGTTTGAATTGAGTACCAATTAGTCTTTGCTGACATCGCAAACGTACTGGGCAAAAAGTTACTGCTTCATCTTGCTGCATCAGCACAAAAAAGTCATGATTTAAGAATTTCCTCAAACACTAAACGTCTATTTTGCGATTGAATCCAATCAAATCTATTCGGATTTTAGAAAACATTAATCAGTGATCACCAAAAAGACTCGTTTAGATTTTGATTCATTTCCCAAAAGCTTATCTATTAATTGTTTTGTTATATTTGTTATTGTTTGAGCTTTTGTGTATAAATTACTAGTAAGCACGAACTTTCATTCTAAGCTTTCATCGTCTGACATCTGGGCTTGGGGCGTTATACTTTTAGTATCATAATCACTCAAATTTGCATTTTAATTTCATAGTATTAAAATGCCAATCAATTTTATGATTGAATAATCAACTTTCAGTGATTATTCTTGTTTGTTGTCACTAAATTTCAATTAGCTACTCGGAAACCATTCTTTGTTTTATTATTATTATTATTGTTTGAATACATATTGATATTTTTATAATAATTGATGTATTGTTTTAACAACAAAGGTGTAAAATGGTGTTATTTATAAACATTGCAAGATACAAATGCATATAAAAAACGGTTTCTGCCACCCCACTTGATAAGAATAGGCATGAAGTTATGCATGAATGTATTTATATTATTAGATTACTTCATGACATCTACACTATGTAATTTTAACTCATATATAATGAAAATTGTAAAATATAGTTCAAAATTATAACTTATTAAGTATTCGGACAAACGTAGTAACAACACGAGCAAACAAATAATATTAGCGTGTGCAGTTTCATTGATATAAATCTTCATATTTGATTATTTTTATCACGTAAGCAATTCACACTAGTTGAAATAACGTTTTGTTACAAATAAAATATTATTTATAGCAATAATTATCAATTAGATTTTATTTTGACTTGCTCACAATGAACACGTTGTGTGTCTTCTAGAAACACCATTTAAGCAATTTCAAATTCTAGTGTTTTAACGATGCGTTTTCGTTAATACTCAAAAACAATGCTGCCATCTCAAGCATTCTAATTTCCTCACATCGACGTCATTAATCACGATTTAGTCTTCCTTGTCAACGAAGCAGTGCATGTGCAATATAAGCAAAGAACCAGAACGGTGACAGCGCGTAACGGCAGATTCCAGCACTAATCTAATGATCATACCCTCCTTAACACCTGAACCACAGCACGTACGCTTACAGTTCGGTGTTTTGCCTTGAATGTAGCTTGCGTGATATGTTCAGTGCAAGGTGTGTTTTGCACTATCAATCGTCACTATTGACTTATATGTACATTGTGCATTTAGCTAATTGCGTTATATAAACGCAATTTAATTTTAAATATATATATATATATATATATATATATATATATATATATATATATATATATATATATTTAAATTTTCGTGTTTGATGAGTAGGTTATTTTTTCTTTGTATATCGTAATTTAGTTTTGGGAGTTGTTTAAATTATATTTTTATATTAACTTACCGATTTGACGTTGTGTTTGAAGAGAACGTATCGTAGATCACTTGAACACTCATATCCTTTTACATTAAGTTGTCTCTGGAAATGGAAATAGAATCAATTAATTTTTGTAGCAACTCGCATTTTCTGGAATCAGCCATCTGTTGGTTTCTTTTTGAAATTGTTATTAAAACTACACAGTTCAATATTTTTCATTGTTTATTGTTTTATTGAAGAGAGTACAGCGGAGGTTCGCCACTACATATCTATCAATGTCAAGCGCGTTAGTGTTGCAAACTGTTGAAATAACACGCATTTCAAAAAGAAACTAACAGATGGGCCCTCCTATATAATACAATTTATTTGTGGTTAAAACTGCAATAGGAGATATATTATTGTATTACAATTGTGGTTTAAGCCCACGTTTCTATGGTTTTACTTTTTGTTGAGGACACTTAAAACAAAATTATGATAATACACGAAAACTGGACTTCAAGTCATGAATATAATATTGGGCCTAGGGCGTTTAGGATAAACCTACATAATAAAATATTTAATGTAAATTAATTTTCAATTGGTGGATATACCATTAAAAGTTCCAAAAATTTCATTTTGTAACAGGAAACCTTATTTTAGTTCTCCTGAAATATTTAAGAATGCGACACTTCTGGTTTTGTCATAAAAACACAGATGTATTTATTGTTTGAGAATTACAAAATGCGTAGTATAAATCCAAAAAAACTATAACGCGGATATAGGAAACAAATAAAAATGGTTCATTTGAATAAATATAACGTGAACCCTAGAAAGATTTAAACTAGGTATATGTAGGTGAACCAAATGTGTTGTGTTCAGTAGCTACGCTTATATATATATATATATATATATATATATATATATATATATATATATATACATATATATATATATATATATATATATATATATATATATATATATATATATATATATATACATATATATATATATATATATATATATATATATATATATATATATATATATATATATTGGTAAACAATCACGTCGAAGGCCATAGCTTTGGCTAGAGAATGCATGATTTATTCAATAAAACCGGCGATTATTCGCCTTCTTGTGGTGCAGCCCAATAATCGGCAAAGACTTTACAACGGCCCGCAATATTAGAGCCGTTCGCTCGGAGCTTCGGACTCGCTTCATAGCGCACTATACAGGCGGCAGTGTTACGTTATTAAATATTAATTTCCCCTAGGACGTAGGCGTCTGTGGTTATGTGTGTTCGACTTGAAACATCGTCGTTGAAAAACCACACGCTGCCGTGAATAGGGTGTGAACAAATGAATTTATTAAACCCAACACACAGATTGCTTTCTTTTGATACCTTAATCCAAAACACTTTTCTAATTGAACAATAATACTGTACCAAAGTATGATTCGTAACGAGTATGGAAACGCTATCGTTTGAAGTGTCCAGGAGTGCTAAACCTCCATCATCTGCTTGGAAGACAAAATGTGTCGGAGAGATCCACGTTGGTGGTAACCTAAAAGGACCAGAAGCGCAATTTAGTAAACCAGAAACTCTCTTTGATGATTTGTGTTGTTACCTATGAGGATCTAGTTCTCCTTGGAGGTATTCTTCAAGTTTCATACGTCGCCCGGACCAATAGAGTAACTCGTCCACGTAGCCTAGTAGGTAGATGGCGGTAACGATGCCCGCAATCACCAATCCTATCACCATCAACGAGAAGATAATCGAACGCCAATTGTGGCCATCGTCCGGGTCATAACCGTGTTCCTGCTTAATTTCGGTAACGGATACACACACATACACACTTATGAGTTTAATCTATTTATACAATCATTGATGTGTCCTATGTGCGTGTAATTGTATCATGTCTCATTAGTATATCCTAAATAACATTAACAACACCGAATTATATATTTCAACATATGCTACATAAAAATTGATGAAACTAGAGATTTCTGTTACATTTTAATTGAAAACTAATTAATTGAATTCGAGGATACGGTATTTTTAGCTCGCCGTAAATTGTCTGCATATTTCGTCCACAACATTCTCGAATTGAAAATTTTCTTTTAGAAAATTTCGTCTTTTCTCGCCTTGATTACGAAAATGTAAATATGTCATATACTTGGTAACAAGTTGGTCGCTTACTCGCTCGTAAGACCAACTATGATCACCGCTACTCCTCTAAAGATACAGAGCCACTTTCAACCAAATTTAGCACACATATTGTTTAGTTGCCCGATTAAACCCACTCGCATTTTACATCAAATCAGAGCCGTACTTCAGGAGATATCCTCCCCTCTTCCCCAAAGGGGAGTAATTAAAAAACACTTTTAATTTTTTTAATTAGGTATATTAAAAAAACTACGTAAAATTACAATTTTTTTAATAGAGATTTTTGTGTAAGTTCAAGGTAAAATAGCGTAATATTTTCGGAAATTACGATTATAATAAAATGCTTTTAGAAGAGTTATAGGGAATTTTAAATTAAATAGTAGACTCCAAATACGAAATTTATTTAAATTCGCGTAACAATAAAATGTGGAAACTCCTAAACAAAAAAAACGCAGTTATGATTTATTAGATAACCATATTACTTCAAAACAAAGTTCTTAGACAAAAAATGACAAGAAAAAAGTGGATAGAACGAATTCAGAAGCATGTGTGTTGTTTCTACGAAGATGAAGCTTTGAAGTGTCGCATTTTTTACGGCCAACAGTGACAAATTAAATATTCAGGAAATCCATCTGTTTCTTAATACCGTGTCGCGTATACAAATGCTATTCGTTACATTTGTTTGAGTGTGAACAGAATTTCAAGTAGTTATATTTACAAATGCCCATAAAAAAATTGCTGACTACAAATATTCAATGAATACGAATACAAAATACCCTATTTTGAAAATCTAATATTACGCATTATAAAGCATAAAAAACAGATGCAGGACAGGATGTTTTTTTATCCTTTGAATAATAAAAGGTTTTTATAGATTTTCAGGATAAAATTGCTCGATTACAAAAATTGTATTTGTACGTCTTTTAAAGATTCTTAAGTCTATAAATCTTATAATTAATCTTTTTTGGGTCGAAACTTTTGACTTAATTAATGAAACATTAATTAATAACAAATGCATAATTAGCGGCGTCTGTTTTGAGGCAAATGTGCGTGACGTGGTTTTTGCGTAAAATCATAAACCCACCGGGTATAAAACGTTTAACTGTACCGTATATACCCGTCGCGGCATTTATAGCGATCTGAAGCCAGGCCATATACACGGTTTGTAATTATAGCAGCTTTTACGGCCTACGTAATCGCTAGTGAACTAAGGGGCACTATGAAAATACACAGCTATAAAATAGATTTACGAGTTGTTTCTTTCGCGAAATATAACTAGTAGTTCAGACACATTTTCATTTAAAATATACCTGAATTATATAATTTTCAATCGTGTGTATTGAATTGTGATGTGTTGTATGTGAATTATTTTAATTAATTAATTAAACATTTAGACGTTTTTCGATCTAAGTTTTGAAATATTAGTGCAATTTTTATGCTGACTACGACAGTTAAAATGCAGAAACTAAAGCTAACATTTTATTATTATAAGTTTATTATTTGCTAATAGAGGAAAAACATTAATTTAACATGAGCAGTGAGTACAATTATTAATGACATAAATTCGTGATACAATGCTTAAATTATTTAGATTTATTAAGTTTTTTTTATTTACCTACTTAATAAATTTCATTTTTATTTAGTAGCAATATTTTATTTATATTTACATATTAATATCTAACATAAATAGATATGTTTTTAATGAAATATTATTTGTAATATTTGAATAAAAACACATAAAAAATACACATTCCGCATTACTAACAGTAAATTGTTAAACAGTCTACTGAGTTAGTGATTACATCATTCCATATTAAGAAGAAAACATTTATGGACGCTAGTAGTCTAAAATTGAAAATGGTTAAAAGAACATTCTGAAATGATTGTTGTAAGTTGTTGATGAAAATAGTGAAGATTAGAGACATAACCAATTCAATCAAAAATCCAATCAAGGCTTTATTAATAATAATTTGAAAGATGCTTGGTTGCTTACGTATTGCGGAATAGTATCACTGACCTCCTCGTCACCTACCTCGCCCTTCGACTTGGGGTCGGCCACCTGCAATGTTTCGTCCGGTGGCAGTCGCCATGAATTACGGTCCTGTTGCACACTGGCGTGCATTGCTGCGCCGGCCAAGGGCGCGTCCCCACCCTACCCTTCTCCGACGCCACTGCTCCCAAAATGACCACACGGCGGGATTTTTACTCTTAAGGACCACTGCTTTACGCTATAGGCAAATGGTGCTACAAATACCCTGAAACATACAAAAAAAAAAACAATAACGAAAGTTATCTATCGGTTTGATCATTATAATAAATAGTGTTTATAGCAATTTATATTTTTGAGCAATACATCGTGATTAAAGTGCGTTTAAAGTTGTAATTTTTAATTAATCTTGACGAAATATTATTTTCATACTTATGAATTTCTGAAACGGGATTTTTTTTCTTTACGCAGTTTTATTTTTAATTTGAATAATAATTTAGTAAATTTCTAGAATTGCAGTTTAGAGTAAAATGTTTCTTATTTTATAGTAAATAAGAAAAAAAAATCATAGTTTAAGAGAGCATAGTGGAAATAAAATAAAAATGAGTTATGCCCTGTTAGAAAATGATAGATTCATTTTTAATGGCAAAAATGTCTCATAAATTTCATCGAAAAGAATTATAACTAAAGTTTTACTTCTAAGTTTCCCCAAATAAATTTTAGTAACACCTCAAATATTAACAAAAATCTCAACCAAAAATCAATTCGTTATTAGTATGACTGCAATGCTTATTTGACAATTTCCTCACAAATAACATTAAAATCAGATATAAAGTTAAATTAACGAAATAAAAACGAATATTAAGGAGTGAACTTCGTGCCTTCACATAAATGTGTGCGAATACACACTTACCCCGAAACGTTATTTATCCGGTTAATTCCTCGGAATCGTTATTAGTATTCCGGGCACGTAGCGCCGGAGTTCTCATTAACTTATGACTTTCGCATTATGCTCAAACGTGTATGAGTATAGAACTATTGACCTATTCATAATTTTATAGCTTTCTACTTGTGTAATTTATGGTTGCGGTTAGTACTTATATTTGTGCAAGCTTTTTCTTATCTAAAAATACATATTATAATGTTGCGTTGCGTTGCAGTTCAAAACTAAAAATTTAATTTATGAAATACATTTATTTGTTTCATTCTATTATATTCGTTTTTGGTAAAACGTAAAACACGTAATGAATAATTTATATTATTAATTAGAAACCACTGCCAATATTTTCGAGTAGGATTATATATTTCCGTACTGTGTAATCAGTATAATAATTTTTCGCTGAAGAAACTAAGCGACCAATCAAGAGAAGCCGTGGAATGTGAACGTTATAATTTCATGATCTGCACAGAAGAATCTAATCCGATTAGCACACAATCTCTTTGACTGCGTTAGTAACTTTTGATATTTCGCTTAATTTTCATTGCTTTACCAGACAGCGCGGCAGAGAAACAAAAAAAGTTTCTAAGCTGAAAAAGCCTCTTTCACACTACACTCATTTAAAATACATTTCGAATTCAAATTCATCAATTATACTTCTTTCGCATTATTACTATATATTGATTTGAATGTTATAATTGCTAAAATATTATCCGCCGAATGATAATAGCATATTAAATCGTTATTGATCTAAAATAAATTTAGGTCGCTTTATCAAAACATAAAACAAATAGTGGTAATAAAAACGAATTTATTTTATGCTTGCGTATAGCTGTGATTAGTACAGAAACAAATAATCGTAAAGTTCTACAGGTTCATGATCATATATTTTAATAAAGTTTCATATTTGTTGTAAATGTACTCGTACTACCAACACGAGGAGAATATTTTTCACATATAGAGCCCACAACAGGTCGTGCATCACATGTATATACTAGTCTACGTGTAAACTGAATTTTTTACAGCTTTATTACAACACATTTGTCAAGTGGAAAATCAAGGCTATTTTTAATATTAATATTTTATACGTCTTGCACATTTCACGGTACTAAAGAAATATTATTCTTTCGTCATAATTAATACATTTTATTACCACAATTAAATATCTAAACCATTAATGTATTTAATTAAAATTGAATAACTTTTAAACAAATCGCATTTATAATTCTATATTCATAACAAGTACTACCTAATTATTGAACTATTTTCAATTTAACTAAAAGTTTTCCAAAAATATACCTAACAGTTGATTTTCCAACTTTTGGCAACCCTGAAACTATATTTTGCCCCTTCTGTTGTATATTTACTACAATTCAAAAACTACTTGAAACATTTTCTTCAAATGGTCTTTCGAAAAGTCATGTAAAGTAGAAATGTAAAGTTTTTACCAAGTAGGTACCGAAACCAGATATTGTATTTCATTCGTTCTGAAATTGCCTTGGCTTCGCTGTATATCTCAAACTCTCGCTAAACTATTTGAATAATATAACTTGCCATGGCCTTTGTATTACAAGTATTGTTTTGAATTAAGCGTTACAAGAATTCAGACATTTGCAATACTGAACGGTTATGAATTATTTATATATTTATCCAATTCAATTACATATTAAAGTTTATTTTATTAAACTATACAACAATCAGTATAACATATTTTCTATGTTAGAACAATTCAGTACTAAAATATCATAAATTATTGTAAAATGTGCTAATAATTATATAATTTAACATTTTTTCCAATCGGGTATTTTCGGCTATACTCGTGCAGCTTTTAAAGTGTGTTTTCATGGTTTTGATACCAGATGGCATTTGAAATACTCCGGCGAAAGCAAGGCAAGCGTCAAGCACAGGATAATAATATCTTATCTGTCACTAGTTCAGTAGAGTACCGAGATTTCACGCGCTCCTTACTTTTGACTTTATCAAAGTATGCTTTGCTCTTTTAATTAAAATGAGAAAAGTTATAAATGCTTGTTTTCAACAAAGTCAAAGTATTTTCTTTGAGTTGAATAAAATATTGCTTGAGCAAAAACATACATTTGAAAGTTAAAAACGAATTTAGTATATTTAAATTTATAATATTTACCTACCACAGTTATCAAACTTAAATATATCATTTTAAGAATATATCTATTACGAAATTATTTCCTTAAATAATAATTTACAGAAACTATTTTATTTTAATTATAAATCCAATAACTTTAATTGTACTTTAAATATTTAAAATGCGATAGCAGTGAAATAAATTCTAGAGCAAATACTTGCATAGTACTCGCAGTACTAACATGTAATACGACCATGGCTGTTTGATGAACGAATGAAGAAGAGGTTTGGAAGGAAAGAGAAGTGTAAGAGGCTGAGTGTGTCAACAGTGTAATGAAATTATCGCGAACGGTCGTTGGTTACAGACACCATCAATGCCAACAGTTATTTTCGTTAGATATTGATACATTGACAATATCGATTTTCATTTATTTTCACTCAAAAACTTATTTAAATCTCTATCTAGTTGCGTACAAAATATTTATTTTATAAAAAAAAAAACATAATTCATATTATTTACTAAGGAATTTGAAAATAAACGAATCTGAAAATTAATTTATGATAAAACATAATTTAGTTATGATTTTTAATATTCTTGTATCATATTTTCGAAAAAAGCACTGAATACTTTACAAATCCTATATAAATATATCGCGAAAAAAAAAACATTCGTTGTATTCATGTCAATAGAGAAAACACAATAGAGAAAAACTTTTGGTTGTTTGTATATACGTGTAGTGAAAACCAAATCAACATAAAGGAAATATGAATGGACGTTGTGCCGATATATACACGCCTGCCTTGATAAATGAAACTTCACCGCGTATTTTGTTCAACGTTACTAAAGTTGTGCAGTTTTGTTGACAATTATTGGTGTTTCTGATGATTTAACGTCCTGTTCTGGACTATTTTGTACATATTTGTTTTTGAACAATCAATCGATGAGTTCGAAATTAATGAACATACCGAATGACCATGTTTGTTATTCCAGTATAACATAATGTAAATTGACTCAATTTGATACTGTAATTATGTGTATTTTATTCCATACATATATTACCGAAAATTATCAATATTGACGATTATTTCACTAACTATATAATACTGAAAGTTACATAAGGCGAAATTGTAATTAATACAAAATTTATTATATTTGTTACACCACAATACACTTTACCCAGAAAAAAACAAACACGATATATTCGTTATAAGTAATATTGTTTCATTATCGAACAAAAATTTTTTATTATCAATAAATGCGGTGGTTATTTGGAACAGTGCCAATAGAATAATATCCAAACATGAAAAAAAAAACAATAGAAGATAGAAAACGCAGCAAACACTAGTAAAATGGCATTTTCTATGCAACCGATACCGGATCGTTACATACAATAAAACAATAGTAAAATGTATTTTCGAAAAACATTTGCTATTTCAACTAAACAGAATAAGTTTCTCAATAAATACACCTTAGCTCTTCTAGAAACACCACAAGTGTTACTTTGAGTATTCATTGTAATAACGATGAATATTTACGTCAATTCGGTTATTTGTGCGATGTGGAAAAATCAACATTACAAATAACATTAACCTCGTTTCTCGTCTGTAAATTTCATCAAAAATATTACTATCTATCTAGTTTGCGTGTATAATGTTATTTGTTAGAGTATAACAATGTACGTATAGAAGCGAGACTGCAGCATTCCTCTTACACAATGTTTGCATACCAAAATACACATTCATAACCGTGAATAACATGGACATAGTATATACTGAGGCAGTTGTTGTCTTCGTCACCACATCATGCCAGATCTTTCGCACTAGAACAGACTGACGTCCATTGTCCTATGAGGACTTTGTCACGACTATTATAATGTGTTTATTGTTCCCACTGACTTCACCCGAAGAACACCGTTCGTTCTGTTGTGGAGTTTAGATGATAATTTGTGATTTAATAGTCTGCCATATCTGTATTGTTAAATCGATACCAACTTACACGGTATTACATATCTGTATTTAACCATTGAAAAGTTTCTAATAAAGAATACATTTTTAGCTCGCCGTACGTAGTACAGAGGAGCTTAAGTGTTTGTCTGCATAATTTGTCCGTAACATTCTCGTATTAAATTTCCTCAAGAAAAAGATCGTCTTTTATCGCCCTGATTCCGAAAATGTAAATATGTCATATACTTGGTAACATGTTGGTCGTTCGCTCGCTCGTAAGACCAATGTTTGTCACTTCTACTCCTCTGAAGGTACCAAACTGATTTCAACCAAATTTAGTACACATATAGTGTAGTTGTTCGATTAATTGCGTTCAAATTTTAAATATAATCAGAGTCGTAGTTCAGGAAATATTGGGCCCGCAAAAAAACGCTTACAAAATGTTTAATTAAACCAAAAAAATCTATGTAAAATTACAATTTTGTTGATGTTTTTAAGGTTTATTTAGGTTATAACTGAAGTAAAAAATAATGCGATGTTTGTTTAATATATATGACAGTTGGTATCTTAAATTGATTATTATATCATTGTTGATTTGATTGTTATTTCGATTATTTTAATTATAGTGCATATAATGTTTATATTTATACAGAAATTCGATTTTCAATTGACTTTATAAATTAAAGCGTAATATGCACAGTTGGATGTTCTCGTAAAAACAATTAGGAGTTTGGTTTCAATAATATCGTTTACGACGAGAGCAATTTGCACATGTCCGTCGTTGGACGGGTTATCGCCTCGTTTAAAGGTTAACGTTCCGGTCTGAAATGCGTTAGTTTTCGAAAAGTTTGCCGCTGAAGTAATCGCATTTACATTGACTCGTATGGACTATGTTTTTCCTCCACACTTTTCCGTTCTTTTATTATCTCCACGATCGAGCATTCTGTTGTCATGTAAAATCTATTTCTTTTATGTATTTTTCTTTGGATAAAGTGACTGATTTATCACGTAAAATGATATTATTTTCTATGCCATGGTCGCAATGTTATTTCGGTTCAAGTTTAACTTTCTATCATAAATAAACTTTATTTTCTTTAACTTGTTGTAAAAAACAAATAAATGTAATTAATTTTATATACCTAATAGAGACATATGAAATATAATACAATATGTTGTCAATAATTCTGGAATTGATATATTTCCATTGTGTATATACATCTCTTTTTCAAATAGCACAAAACGTTATAAGGCGCTATTTAACAGATTAAAAATAGATCTATTTTCATAAAACAACGTGGCGAAAAATAAAAATCCGAATCACAGATGAGAAAAACAAGGGAACAATATATCATTATGTAATTTCCCCTTAATTGTTCTAGCATCACAGAAAAAACGTGCACAATTTTTGCTGGATCAACACTTTGGGGGCCACTCTTCATAAAAGGATAATCAATCACGTGGAACAGAAACGGGAAATGTCTATTTGATTACCCGTACATGCGTTTTGTACTCTTGCGGATGTGGTAGAACTCGGGCATCGCCCAACTTTTAATTTCATTTTTCAAATACGAACAAAAATGCAAAACAGAATATGCGAAATCAATGGAGTTTGCCAATTAATCAAATATTTAACATATTTGTTTTTGAATATATGAATAAGTTTAGAGGTTTTTAAAAAAATATTATCTGTAGTTAATTTTGAGATAGAGATTTAACTTTTTACACACAGACATTTGATTTGCGTGTAAATAAGAGAAAAACATAAAATAAGAATGGCAGCAAACGAAAAACTACTGGTGAACGCTTTTTTGTCAGTTTCTTCAACTTTAAACTTAATTAAGGTCGAGGCTCAAACAGTGAGATTGTTCTTTTTTAGTATCTTCAATGCGCAAGGTCGCATGCGCGTTTCCTTTTCTCATACTTCCGGTTTTGACACTTTCACAACCAAGTCCAAGAAATGACAAGCTACTGAAAAGTTGGCATGTTCCGGTGAAGTCATTTCTGGTTATTGCTATGTTGTTGTTCATCGCGTCTGCTTTACATTTTTATATTTGCTAGCCTTTGCGTGTCCTGGTGAAATTTGTTTTGATGCTTCTCGTTCGACTGTCAAATTTTATCAGAAACGTTTTCAAATTTTGTTTGCGTGACACTTTGACAGAATTAATTTGAAATGCTGAGAAGTCTCTATTGATTTTGTGACATATACCTATATATATTTTTATGAGTATTATTGGTTTTTGATGTATTTAGTCTATAATATAAAATCGTTTTACAACTCAATTATAATCTGTATGTTTGACCTTTGTAACGTCAATCAACAATACATCTATTATGTTGCTTCAAAATCGTTTAAAAATAGAGCAATTGTAGTTATTTGCGTCTGTATAATGATATCTCGATTCGATATAAATAGAAATAGAAACTGGTGTATTTGAAATTGCACCTTAAATGGAATGAAATTGGACTGGGGAGCATAAATACATAATGCAATAATACAGAAGCGGTCGTAGATGTGCCGCAATTTATTATATCATTTATTTCACAGTTTCGGAAGCCCCCATTTTGTTAGGAACCGCGTGTGGTGCCAACGTCTTTAAATGTGGCTGAACTTGGCTCAGAACATCGTTACACTGTCCTGAATGTATGAATTTGTGTTGTTTTGTTGTCGTAGTGGTTTCCTTAAATGTAGGTTAGGGACCCAAAGGTAGACGTGAGTTAAGTTGCGGTTTGCTCCTAGTTTAAAGTTAGACATAAGGTTATATATCCGGTCGTAAAATTGTATTTTATTATCATATATACGTGCATACGATATTTCTTATTAAATTTTGTATAGTTTACAGAATATTACTTGTATTTAAAAGTTTAATGGTGCGATTCTGTATTCATTATGGAACTATAGGTTTTTCAAAATTTTACAAATTCTTCTTATGGCGTTATAGATTTGCTCAGAATAAGCTATCTGGTAGATATAGTTCAATTGTTCCTATTCTTATCTGTCAGATAGCTATCTGGAATTAGTTATAAATCTATTATAGTTTCTATAACATATTTCCTTCCGTGTAGAAAATACAATCTTAAACTGACCTTTGGATTTAGTCACTGGCGATACACAATACGGATAAAACGTTAAAGATTCTATTTGATTCAGTTAATTGATTCTCGGCATGATACCGTTTGAGAAATACCTCTCGAGCTATTTCATTTATCGTCGAAGACGCGGCATTTGCCAACTGCGTGCGACAATATATATTGTGGAGTGTCGAAGATTAAACGACACGGATGTACGCCGGGTGGGGGACGATTGCGTGTAGAGAGAGAGCTTTACAAAGGGGTTCCTTCGATAGAAGTTCAAATTCCAGAAATTATCCGATTCTCTCCTCCCATACCACAACAGATTCTCAAGTGTAGCGAACGCATGTTCCTATCGATTTTCTACTTCAACTCTACTTGTACTCCAAATATATATTTTATAATTATTTAAATCTTAAAGATATCTATAGAACGTTTTAAAACATTCCAAAAATCAATATTTGTTTAATATGAATAATCATTTATTACTATTATTTTTCGATATAATAGTAAGCGCGTTAAATGAGTGACATCAGTTCTTGGTTATATGACATGCTTCTGTAACTTATTGTTAAGTGTTCTTAAGAGTGACGAATCGCCTAGCTTTGCCGTTATGAGTCGCTGCCTGTCTGATCTGACGGAACAAGTGAAACTTGATTAGGGTGGAATAGATGTTGCGTGATCCATATATACTTTTTGCTTCTTCTCTTTTATCTTATATTGGAATGCTTGACCCTTTTTTTTTTAGAGACTTTTTTGATCAATTGATTTATTAAGGCAGTAAAAAATTTAGTGAAATGTCAATTGTTTTTAGAAACTAAAAATATAAAATATATCTGACCTGAAAATTATATGTATGTATGTGGTTTGTGTTTATAGTTGTTGTTGGATTTCCGTGAACGTTATTTCCAATAAACTATATATACAAAGAATGATATGTGGAGGATTTAAACTATTTTTATAAGTATAAAATCGCGTATAATACGAAAACTATTTTCTAAAATTAAATTCTTTCGTATTATTATTTATAAATTATTTTATTTCGAAATCTATTCTTTGAAAAACACGAACTGTATTTTCAAAATTATATATTCGTAAATTTTAAATGAAAAACAATCAAAAATGTAATATCTTTTCACAGTTTTCATATTGAATTATTAAACCTACAATTTTGACTTAAATTCACACTAACTTCGCTGTTCCAATAAACGTAACCATTTCCGGTCTAACGTAACGCGGTTATAAACACAAAAAAACATAATAAAAACTCGGATAGTCCAACCATTATAATATTTTTATGATTGTATAAAATTGCACGGACATTCCTCAACAACGCCCTAGAGGTTGGCGTTCAGAAAATGAATACAAAAAGAAGTGAATAAAATATAATAGGACCTAACATAAAAGAACGTGAAAAAACACCAGTAAAACGGTATAATGACAATTGTAATAGTTACTAATCATTCTTAGAACGACTAGTAATTTTTTTTACTTTCGTATTCTATCATAATATTGATGTGCACGGTTCTGGGTGTGTGCCAATATTTTATCAAATGAAAAAAGAGTATAAGTAGTATTTTATAAAGTGGCAGTCGACTATTTGTTGATTTAGAGGACTTATTATATATGATTTTTTAAGGAATTCTTTAGGGTGTTATAAAATGCCTTTAGGACGTTTTCGTTTTATATAAACACCATATAAAGATATATTCATATACATTTATCTTTTCTGAATCTATAGGCTGGGCCATCTGTTAGCTTCTTTTTGAAGTGCATGTTATTTCAACAGTTTGCAACATGACATTAATAGATATGTAGTCTTAAACCTCCGCTGTAAGGAGGTTTAACACTACATATCTATCACGCGTGTCAGTGTTGTAAATTGTCGAAATAACACAAACTTCAAAAAGAACCCAACAGATGGTCCATGCATAATTGTAGTTTCTGGTTATTATAAATGAGATAATTCCTACTATTAAAGTGTATTTACCTGTTTCCGTTGCAAACGTGAAGTTCTTACTTCATATGCCAGAATCTGTAACAATATATAAAATTTACTTTTTGAAGATTATAAAATATAATTTATTTATAATATATATATAAATATGTATATATATATATATATATATATATATATATATATATATATATAAATATGTATATATATATATATATATATATATATATATATATATATATATATATATATATATATATATATATATATATATATATATATATATATATATATATATATATATATATATATATATATATATATATATATATATATATATATATATATATATAAAGATACGCTAATCGTAAAATGTATGATTATAATACAAACAAAATTGATCAACGTTCTTCTTGGTAGGCCTACAAACCAAAAGCTGTAACAGACTCTCTTTGTGTAACATATTAAATAAAACAATCACGTCCTTCTTGGATCCCGTACCTAGAATAGGAGTAGGACACATTTACATACTATATCGCTCCAGAATCTCGATTAGGAAGACTACCACGAAAATTCCAATCAACCTTGTATAAGGGTAGAATACATCGCCCAACATTGGTAGTATTCGTCAGTATTCAAACGGATATGAATCGATGTATTTTGCAGATTGCTTTTGTCGATATTGAGCTATTGTGTTTTTTAAGCGATATTTCTTTTTCTTTTTTAGTCATTTCAACGAATATCATTTCGGTCCCTAAGTGCATTTTGCGTTGACGTTATCGGTTTTATATTGCTTATCTTGCATCCCATTGCGACGTTATTTATATTATCACGAATGTGGGTTGTTATTTTAAATAGTCCATGTGGTCTAATACTAAATTCAAGGGACTGCATTTTATTGTCAGTTAAGGTAGCCACACTACTGTTGTAATAACAATTGGGACGAAGTGATTTCTCGAGACAATTTTATCTCTTCTGTTTTATTCAATCTATTATATTGGACATAAACGCCTGGCTTTTGGGTTTCTTGCCAAAATAAAAACGAGCAATCGAGCTTGCAGTTTCCTCTGCGGCAGTTTTCAGTACATCCAATTTGAAATACGTTTTAATTAAGTTATCAAAATCAATATCTTAATTATATTGCTTGTATCGTGTATGCATGTTAAACGAAAAAGTGTAATCTAGTTCAAGTTATGCAACACAAATTTTAGATAGTGCTTTATTATAAGCAAGAAAAAAAAATCTGAACAAATCTACAATTTCGTAAGGAGAATCTGCAAAATGTTGAACAATACTTTATTTGTAATTCAATGCTCGTTATAAAATTTCAAAAAGAAACCAACAGATGGCTCAGCCTATATATTTGTTTACTTATCAAAAATATAAATCACGACTAGAATTTTAGAATAATTTTAATTTAAATTATTATAGCGAAAGTATTTTATTACCAAACTTCCCTAAAATAGATATAATTCCATAAATACAGCAGCTTTGAAATACTTCCAAACTTACATAAATCAGAGAAGCATATCTCAGACGAAATCAATATTGCCAACCTTCGCAAAATTTGATTCTATAAAGTAACGTAGATGTAACCGACTGGAATTTTCAAATCAGTCATATTCCAATGACCCCCAAGCTCCATCGGTGAATAGGTTTCAGACGACGCGCGACGGTTGTCTCACAAAAAGAACTTGAACAGAAAATTCATAATATCTCTGGCTGTGCAAAATAAACGGGCATATCTACGGCGAATTACACTAGAATAATACATTACGATATATTTCCCTGGTAACGGAGATATTCGTACCGGAATTACGGCAGTAAAAAATTCAATATTAAAGCCAGAGAGACAAATTGTTTTTTGTTGCACCAAACGTATCATCGTAACATTTGTTTTCGTACTTGGATAATGTTTTTATAGTCTACGATAGAAGCTAAAATAACACATTCCTAATAATATTGACTGAGTATTATAGTAGGGGAAATACAATAAATAATGAAAATGTTCGAAAGAAAATTTAATATCTGTCTGTAAACCTGTAATGCAACAAATGATATAATGTTGCGGTATTTTATTTGTGTTTTGTGGGAATGTTCGTGATGTAATTACAAACGGCTTTTTAATTAATTGTCCAACGGGGTTCCCACAACACCACTCTTCTTCGTTGCTATATCATCCCCTATACTTCGGCTTTTGATTGTTCAATGCAGTCACACCAATAATAAAACGTAATCAATGTCATAACGTTTTATCTGTCGCTGCTGCAAAATAAGTCTTATTGGAAAATTGATTGATACCGGAAATATGTACTACAATGACTACCAGCAAAAAAATTACTATGGATATATTTAAAGTTGCTTAAAAAAGTCGCCAAATCTAATAGATTTTTTCCATCAGTTAATTATATCTAATTCTAGGTTTCGTTTTCCAAAAAACTTTTTGAATATATTTGAAAAAAACTCAAGATATGATAATATTCAATATCTTTTTTTAAATTTAATAATATTCACATTATTTATCTCATATTTTGCAAAGCAAGTCTAGAAGCATATTTCCACGTATCCAATCTGTGACTTTCAGTATCGTCGGGGAATCCGGATAATCACCGGATCTTATCAACGGGACCAATCGAACAGACGAAGCTACCCGACAGACTAGAACTAAACTAGAACCCTCTTCCCTTGTCTTCTAGAGCTTGATGAGAACAAGTAAGATATACTCTTACATCTTCATCTCCAAACAGTAGAATTAAAGAGGATAGAACGTCGTTCTTGAAACAGGAGTCTACAGATATGAATGATTTTGTTTGAGTTAAGTTGCATCAATATTTGATAAATGTTCAGTAGCATCTAATACGGAAATGATTGTTTTTAAACTTTCCCCTAATCAGATCGAAAAAAAATACTGACCCAATTTGTCAATACGACCCTGGGCGTTACGACGCGTGACTGAAACCGTTACACCTCTATATCTACACCGATGATGGCGTAACGAGCTTGGTCTTCACCTCATCTACCCCCCAACGCATAATCGATCGATACGTTACTTCCGCCAAATAAGATGTTGCTTTCTTAGATATGTCTTTTCTACGGATGCAACTTCAGTTGTTCTCCGTGCAGCTTTAGAAGTTGTTCTCCGTGCACCTCTAGAAGTTGTTTTCCGTGAAGCTCTAGAAGTTAATCCCCGTGCACCTCTAGAAGTTGTTCTCCATGCAGTTATGTTAATTCAGAAACAAAAATCAATTTTTTTTACAGTACTTTTAAACTTTTATATTTACGACCTTTTATTTCTGCAATAAAGTGATTTCTTAGATATGTATATCATGGTTTAACCATAGATAAGTTATTGGATACTTTACTAAGATAATTTTACTATTGTGTTATGAGGTGTATGAAACTATTGCACTGTGGTTGATCTGTGCGGTTGATCTTACTGTAATTGAGCTGCAATGAAATTTCGGAAGTTGTCCATTTGGAATACGTCATGAAGCAATTTACACTACAAAACTTACTATCCACTCCCAAATCTGTTTCACTTAACTTAATGTTTAAATTCAAATATATATCTTGAGATCTTTAGATTCTATAGTTTGTAGAAATTTAAAAATCTAAATATTCATTTTATAGACTTACGAAAGTAGCAGTTTTTATAAATAAAAGTGATTATTAGAATTATAGAAATGGTATCAAATGAGCTCAGGTACAAATATTTTATAGACTTTCGAAAAAAAAGTTTATTTATTTATTGTACTTCTACAGTTAAATACCTATAGAGAGAATTTGATGCATAACTTAAATTGAATAATGATGTATAATTCTGAATTGAACAACGCCATCCACGGCATTCTGCACACAATAAACACAATTTAAATTTCAAAACAAACCAAAGTCATCAGCAAATGACCATTTTAATTACAAAACAATTGAAATTTCAAAATGCACCAATTAATAAACATCCTTAATTCAATTTACACCCACGCTATCAATTCATTCTACTCATAATAACAAACAACACAGTAACAACCTCATATACGAGTATATATGGTACACATATTATATTGCTATTATTCGGGGTATTGAAGTATATTTTGATGAATAAATTTATAAAATACACCATTGCTGGATTGACACACCACCAGCAATTAACTTTTCATCTATGCATGCTTTCGCGAATTCCAGACAAAATGAAACTATAGCCTATCCCAAAATATTTTTATAATTCAATTCATTATTAGTCAGGATGAAAATTCCATTGTTGTTTTGGTTTATTAAAAAAAGCCATACTATTTTATAAGCTACTTTACTTGTGGTAGACGCACTTTTATTATTTAAAAAAATAACGTGAGATTAACTATATGTAGGTACTAATGATACCATTGCACATCATATCAGTACTTGGTACTCGGAGTGTTAGTATGCAAATTAGCAGTTTTTGACCCGCATGTTAGCGCTTCGAAGTACTACGATTATTTCAGTGCTCGTTTCAGTGTTTTGAATATTCATATGAGCTAAACTATACTATCATTGCTCATGCGCTAGGCTCAAATTATTAAAACCTTCACATTAGACGGTTATTAAATGCTGCATTTTTTTTTATATAATTGTACAAATTATACGAAATCATAAATATTTTACATTTATTTAAATAACATTTATTTATATACGAATTTCGCAACATATCTAAACTGTTTTTAAAATAACTTACAAAATGTAGATTTGACTGAGAAAGATCGCTAAACGTTTGACATAGTTGTTTGTTTTATTTCATATTTTAGTGCGTAATATGTCAAGGGTAACATATTTATTTTATCTGTGCCAAAAATAATTGGGTATCAAACAAATTAGGGTTATTATTATATTAGTGGCTGTGGTAACTTCAAATACGCCTTGGCTAAATATAACATATTTTGTTTTGACAACAAAAACAATAATAAACATAATATTTTTGATGATATGGCTTATTTTTAAACCAATTTTATTATACTTCGCACACTGTAATCTATGAAAATAAGTCAAATATTTATATGATTTTAAAAAGTACTGTAAATAAGCTAGAAATTTCTGAATAAATAAATCAAACATGAGTTAATTCGCATCTCAGTAAATAATTACCAAAACAAAGTTGCCCCCTCTGACACTCTCACAGATTAACCCTTAGATTAACACTCATCATACACCCGAATCACATTATCCTAAAATGCTTAATCTAAATCTGTATTCCAACTAAAGATACAATTTGTAATACTGAATGTATAATCCAATTAATAGAGTAAATATCTGTCATATAAGTTCTTCGCAAATGGCATGTTCCCAAACATTGAGAATTGAGTGAAAATCATTTTGTCCAAACATGGATTGCGGACACAATATTCAACTAGTAAATGGCTATAGCCATAATTCGTTGCTAGCGGGGTTAAGGTTTGTTCCTGAGGCTAGGGATGTTGTAGATGGCGGAGTAAATATAATTCACACTGTGGGTCTCCTGTATATGGTGCTGCCGTCTATGTTAAGACCTTTACACATTTGTAAACCGTTTGTGTTGGCGTCCTGTTGATTTATCCTCAAGTGTACGTGGAACCTTGGTGCGGAACCGCCTGACTTCTCCACCATTCACGGCACCCCATGCACACACTTTCTGTCTTGTTCTGGGTAAGATTAAGTATCCGGTGTCCAACATTCTACGGTTTTCAACCCACTCTTCGTCGAAGGAGAAGTTCAAACTAGAGTTTTATTTCTGCAAATTTTTTGCTTCTAGTTTAAATTTGAGCTTAAATCGAAGACACATAAGGCGCGCAATTTTTATTCTCGATTTTTACTTTCTTATAATCATGAAAAAAAAAATGGATCTCGAGGTTTTAACGAAAATGCACCTTTACTTTTAAATATTTATTCAAATAAATATAAAAATCTTAAGATATATGGAAACCAATATGGCGTCGTATTTCGGTTGGTAATTTGAACCGGATTCTAAATCTATTACAGTCCATTAAAACCATTTAGAATAAAAATATAAATTTGTTGGTGTTCAATATTGTTTAGTTATGGAACTAGTGAAGAGTTCCTACTTCAATAAATAGTATCAGTGTCTAAATATGGGTATTATTAAAATGTATGCTAATGTGTGTGTATGGAAAGTGATTGTTTTCTCTGTTTCCTGCTCTACCATTTCTGATTCCCATTACGAAAGCTCCACCTTCATCTACTTGTTGTGCCTGGCATTTAATTATGATATATCTTATTCATGTGACATCTAATATTATCATTTTTAACCCATTTCACCAAATATCTTGGCAAACAATAGTTTAGAAAGTATTTTTAAATATGACTTTAGTAAAATATAAATTTGTTTATCAGATACCAATATTTCTGATTGTGAGATATTTAAAATCCTAATCATTTTAAATTAGGAACGTGCTTTATAGCTTTACCTTTTTCAAAATTACCAACCTCATACGCAATAGAGTAGAATATGATGCGGTACGAAACCCAGTTTACAATATAGCCAAATGTAGAACAGATCCTAAATAAATACATTAAATTAATTTTAAAATCTTAACCCACCATATTCAACGTTTACTTTCATATTTAATCAACGCATATATTCAAGTTTGGTTTACGTTTTGATATACGTTGAGTGAGACAGGAATCGGTGCAGAAGTGTTGACAGAGTGAGACAGGGCGGCTAAATATTCATAACTTTGTTTCTGTAGCACGGCACAGTTGCAGAAAACATAGGGCGCGCGTAATTTTGATTAAACATGTGAGCAGCAAATTCTATACCTGGTCTTGCGGTACAAACGGCTCAACCATGCGCAAAAGCTCAAAGCACACACATCACACGACGACACATTCAATCGCGAGGAGTTTGCTGAATCCAATTGTGGATTTCCTTAGCGAAATTACCCTCGAAGCAAATGAAAATATTGGGAATATTTTTATTTGCTGCACAACCATTTTGTATTTTATCTAATTTGCTTGTTTTAAAATCAAGCCACGATTATGCTATGAAACTCTATTATATGTATAATGTAAACAGATTAAATGTGCATTGTGTATAAATTGAATTAAAACATTACAAAAAATGGTAAATATGCCATCCTACAATTTACGATCTGCGAAGTACAGAGTGTCGAGAGTACAGTACAACACCAGAGAGCGGTTGAATGTATGTGTGACTTAATAATTCATTCTGTATAGTGCGCAATCCACACGACTGCGTACAATTAGCATATGTATCCAGCACTGTTAATGACATTTCACGAAACACGTGTTTAGTCGGTTGGACCGATCCGCCCATCACATACACGCATGCCATCACTAATATACCCCTCTGTACAAGGTACTAGATATCCTAATGGATATATAATACAATTCGTAGTTCAATTATAAAACACAAAAGTAGATAATAATTTACATGTCTGTTATTTAAGATAAAATATATTTGACACATTTTTAAATATTATATAATTAAAGCTGTAATTAATCTAAGTTATAAATGACACTGGTAGCCTAAAAAAGGAGAAAAAAGTAATATTACATCTGGCATTTTTAGAAAACGAACAGAATAGTAACGAGAAAAGACTTATTAGCTTAGTAATGCTGTGCAACAGAGAAAAGTGTGAATTTGCTTATCGTAAAAGTATTACGAATATTTATGTGTTTCATAAGTTATAAATTAAAGCGAACCAGATGTTAGGAACAGGCAAAAAATTATTCTACGTTTTTGGTTTTGACATTTTTATGATTGATTGATGGAGTATTCTTTGTTTGTTTTAATACATTTAAATTTCTATCGTGTTGAGACTTAGAAAAAGATTTTGGTTTTGCACAAGTATTTGAGGATTTGGTAAAATAAAATGAATGAAAAGATTTCGTATTGTTGCCATCTTTGCAACCTCAGGTTAGTTTGGGTGGAACAACGCTTTAGTTAAATGTAATGCCATTTATCTTCGGCTCTGGTTGGCTCATTTGTGGCCGGATATCGTAGCAGATTGCTACCGGTTCTGATAATTTGTGATGATACCACTCACCCTTACTTAAATAAATTCAAACTTAATATATATCAATTTCAGAATAGACTTGAATAAAATATATTTATTAGCTAAACATATATCAATACGATTAATATATATATATATATATATATATATATATATATATATATATATATATATATATATATATATATATACATATATATATATATATATATATATACATATATATATATATAAATATATATATATATATATATTTATATATATATATATATATATATATATATATATATATATATATATATATATATATATATATAGTATAGAGAGAGAGAGAGAGAGAGGGAGAGATATTTATATATATAACATTCTGCGTTGAACACGTCTCATTACACCAACGGTTTTTGTAGTTTTAGAAAATGTTAAGTTCAATTTGAGATCACACGGGCTTTTTTCACTTTTGTAAAGGGGTAGTATTCTTCTAGATGACGCTTGACTGAGTTTCCAGCAATTGTTTGATTTGTCACTGAAACTTTTGATATTAATGTCTTTCTGTGATATTTGTTAAACTTCCGACCAACATTTTTATAAAGCAAACGTTTATATTTCGCAAATTTGCAGTTTTAAAATAAAATTACCTATATTGTATACGACAAAAAAAATCACTTTAACACAGGCCACAATATATTAATTAGCCTACAAAAAGTTCGAACTCAACTAGAAATGATCAGAATCCTTAGAGATAGAATTTATTTCCTTTATGTAATTACGAATATATTTAAACATTAAACCAGGTCTTAATTACTTAGTTAAACTTGTCAATATAATAAAGTAAGCAAGTAAAATGTAATTGTCTAGGTGAAATGTCGGTACTTGAAGTCAAAATTAAACAATCGGCCACAGAAATACTTAAGATACTTTCGCGCGATAACTCTGACAACATAAGTGGACTAGAACTGTCATGAATTTCATCTTATAATAAAGTTCAAACGTCACTGTAATATTAAGACTAATGAAATGTGCGTTTTCTACCCTGCGCGAATTATTAATCTTATTAGTACGGACAAAATGTTTTCAATTTGTCATGGCAGCACTCTTGATCTCTTCACGGATGTTCGTTTCGAAAGATACATTTCTTTTCGGGGTGTTTTAATGTTTCTTTTAGTTGTCAACAGAGGCGCCACTTAGTCACAACTTCCGGAATGGATAAAATCAGAAAAAAAAACGCGTCTTGACAAATATTTTTAGTGCTTTAATAGATGATGATCGAAGCACGCAAATAAATGGTTTGCATCAATAAATAATGTGTTTGAACAATATAAGTCGTATTTAAGTGTTTAACTACAATAACCTTTTAATACTATTAATAAAAACAAAAACTAACTAGTTCATATTTGTTTTGAATCTATTCAAAACGACAATAATAGTTTTCTTCTAAGAATGGGTATCGAACAAAAGTTACTTGGGTATAAAGGTGGTTTTTATGAAAAGGTGCACAAAAAATAAAACAATATTTCTGCTCAATAACGATTTGGACCATTAGGCACTGAAGCCCAAGCCTGATGACAACGCAACCATACAAGTGTATTTCGTTGAAGGATTTGGTTGGAAGATATCCAAGTTTTCGGTGCTGTCACTTTACTGTTTCGGCCGCTTCCCTTGAAATACCAACGAATAAAATCTGTAGGAAAACGCTAAAACAAGACGTAGATGGATGCAACGAATTTTGTAGCCCTAGATTACACACATAAAAAGATATATCGTCTCGATACTTTATCGTAATGAGTGAAACCTTAAATCATATAGAGATAAAAAGGGTCTAATGTGTTGGTAACATGACTAGAATATGTTATATCAAACGTTGTTAAATTGAAAATATTTAAAAATAATCGTCGAAAATTGTATTAGTTATTGCGCACGAAGAGTATCTTTGAGAAATGCTGTAGTTCCTTTAAATCGCCCAAATTTTGTATCTTGTTCACCGTTTACCTTTCAGTTCGTTGCACGAGAAACTTGAAGTGGAAACACAGACGAATTTAATAGGGAGTGGGGAATGATGATGAAAACGAAGCTAATATGTCTTCTATGGCCAAGAGTATAAAAGTATAAAACAAAATGGAATATTATTCTAATTTTTAAATACTCTTTATTTAATACTATTTTCGTTGTATTGTTATTATTTCTTACGTCATCACTCATTTGCTATTTATTATGGACAAATCCATAATTTCTAAGAAAATTTATAAGTGATAGAAATTCAAACAGTTGTTGCTTTGCTTTGTTAATTCTCATAAAACCTTAAAATATTTATAACAATAGCCTATTGCGTCTAAATTAAATAAATTCCAATTGAATCTCTTCATCTCTTATAAGGACTCCATGACTGCTGTGACAACAGTAGTAACGTATATCGATTAGTTATTTATATTTTAAATAAATCTACAAATATATTAAAACAACTGTTGCAATTTGGTGTTCAAATTAAGCAACTCAATCAAAATTAACCAGGATATAAATCGTAATTTATACATATGTATGCAATTAAAAACTCATTAAACCCAACATTCAAATATAACTAGACTGTATGTGTGATTACCGGAAACAATTTATTTAATACTGCCCTTTCAACTGCGTGTATTACAGTGTACTGAAAAAAAGGATTGGTGTATCTATCCTTGACACAATCTAGCTACACTTATTTGGAATTCTAGCCATTTTTGACTATTAACGAAATACAAAACAAACAAAAAATACTTGTACAAATAAAGAGATAATAGTTGGATAACAAAAAAGTCATTAAAAGACCGAAATATACAAAAAGAATAACGATTTCCAAAAGTTGCGAAAAGTTCTATATATACTAATAACATATACTAACGATCAAATATTCACGGACAATCTTTCTTTGTTCATTCTATCGTTATTGTTATACCTTTAGTGCAAAACCACATTTAGTTTTCCAAGCAATATCTCTTATTCCGTTTACGCAAAATCGCCAGAAACGCAGTTAGAAGCGAAATTAACTATTATTTAAAGGAGGCAATGATCCTCGAAAGCCATAGAGACGTCCTTAGCTTCGAGCGCAAGTCTCTAAAGGTAGATTTTATTCACACACTAACCTCGACCACAAGAGGAACAAGTAAAAACCATCAGGTGCAATAAAGATAGAAATCGGATTTATGTTCACTTTTCTGGTAAGCTTCGTGTCATGGACTTTTGCAAAACTATAGTTTGATTCATATATAAAACACACAGATTTAAAAATGGTTTAAACAATTTTAAATCCTTATCAGTTAATATATTAAATGTTTCTTTATAACAACAATTTAAAGCTAATGATGTTCCTGGAATAAGTATACCTACTTATTTTTAACAATGGATATCTCTTCTCAATCAGAATTCGGTTATATTTGAATCCTTCAGGTGCGTGGTTCTGCATCTCTCAAACCCTTGCTCGGTGGTTGAGCGGCACCCCCTGGTTTATCGATCAGGCACAGTACCGTGCTCAGGGGTGTTAACATTGGTGGGGAAGAGCAGAGTGAGAGGGGAGGCTGTGTGTATCCAGGCAACTGGCAGAACTGTATGTGACGCAGCCCGCGCCAAGCAGGACCATACCTGCAGTGGGCCTGTTACTACCTGCGCGAACAAATACATCTCGACTTCTTCATCCCTGCTCTATCTCTGTTTAACTTGTGGCGGCCACGGTCTGTTTTTATTTAAATTTAAATATAAGGTTTTGGATTTATTCATCCAGTTACACAACAAACATGCCTTATATCTTTTGAAAGTTATGCTATGTTGGACTAACAAATATGCCCTGTTCATCTTTGCTTTCGACCCTTAAAATAATTTGAGATTTTTTCGTTATTGATAATGGTTGCAATGAATAGTTAAATATGTCTTGTACAATTAATGCCATTTTATAAAATAATAAATGGTGTCGTTTTTACGAATGCTAAATAATGTTATTCTTTTATAAAACTTATAATTTTTGAACCAATACTAAGCTCTATTTCTATGCAACAGGGTAGGAAATAAATCAGTCGTAGTATGAAAATTTATTGGTGGAGAGTCTACGGGCGCCCAATGCCAACAAATTGAAAATTTAATGTTCTATAAATTATTTATAATAGGAGGAAATTACTTGTCAAGCAAACTCAGGTGTCTTACTACATACGTTTATGTTACCTGACATTACGTTACGTTAGAGATATTAATTACATTGAGACACTATGAAACTTTACTGACACCATGAAGTAGTTAATCAATCAAAATAAGGATTTATGAATTACTAAATTATGATTATTAATTAACTGTAAATAATTTAAATCATTTCAGTCACATAGGAAAATTGAATTTCCTAGACAACAAATAAATAACATTTCCAATAAACACGCATATATTTAGTTTTTTTCGAAAATATCTGTCAATTCTTTCAACACAAAATAGAATCGATGACAGATAGATAAAAATAAAATAATGTTCAACGGAATCGCTTTTGGGGTAAATGTTCAAGTCAACCCAAAAGTGTGGGGTTTCTGCGTATATACATACTGCGCCTACCAAATGTTTCCTTTAGGGACAATCGTGTTTAAGGACCATACTTCTGCATCAAACCCGACAAAAATAATATTGTATGTATGTGAAAGCATGCTTGATGTGTGCGTGGGTTAGTCATGTTTCAAACGTGAGTACGTGAATTCACGCGGAGTTCCAAAATGTGACTAAAACGACGGTCGACTGGTCATCGTTAAATAACATTTAAATTCAGTCGATTTAATTCTATTTCATATATAAACGCACATAGATACAAAGTAGTATTGAACGTATTTAGGAAAAATATGGTAAATTTAAAATAAGATCATTTATTTTGCGAAATTCTCAACTACTTTTAAATATTCATAATTTCAGTTTGACGCAGAAAACCATTTTAATTGTATCAAGATGTTAAAACACCTTCATTTCCCTTAAAATATTTATGGAATTGGAATTATTTATCGTAACCAATGTTTGTGATAACACACGTCTTGTTCTGTAACCGAAATACAATCTTCATCAAATATTTGTACTCGTTTCAACAAAACTTTCGTCCCCTTATCTTTCGAAGTCTGTAACAGTGGAACGTGGCGAACACCAGTCTGACAATAAAAACAAACCAATTCTATATTTCCGTGTTGTACTTGTACAAAACGACCGCGACACTTTTAAAAAGACAAAACAACTACAACAAATATAACACTATCAGAAAACGTATCTGGTTTCCTTGTTCACCGGTGCGTAAAGCTAAAGCTCATTTAGTTCTGCGGTATGAGGTTCTAATTGAATTCGTTAAGAAAGGGATAACGTGGAAGCTTTTGTTGTGGAACCTTCTAACAACTATTAGGATCTCATCTCCTCTTTGTTGTTCATGGGCATGATGGCTAAAGTCCGTAATTTAACTTTGTCTCTCACTATATAGGTATTAGCGTCGGAGATCATTATTTACAAAATTTAATTTTAAAAATGTATTTTGAATTGGGCAAACAAATATGTTACATATTTTGTCTAGAAATTCGCATATATTGGAGGAAACCCAACAGAAATGATTCTATAGAGAGTACTAGGTTACATTTGCAGATAAGGGGAGAACCAGAGTGTCAGCAATAGAGGATTAGTGAGTCCTTCGGTGTGGGTTGTTCTTTTACAAACTTGTCACAATAAATCGGGACTAGATTTCACCCACAAAAGAACCAGTAATACAATATTATATATTATCTTTTCTAAAATGAGTATCATAACCGGGACATATTTCATTTTCCTTTATTTGAAGTAAAATCCACTTTCAGTTGCTAAACTTAATATTACCTATTGTTGAAGTTAATATACTAATTTAAATGTTGTATACATTTGTATTTATAAATTCATAAATACAACACGTCATTTGATTCGCATCTTAAATAGTATGAAACAAGCTCATTGGATTATATCCAACAAATGAAACACTAACAATTCAAAACCGCAACTGTTCAATTGGTGAAATTACCGAAAACAGTTAATTCCAGTGAAAGAATTACTTTTATAGGGTAGAACAAAAGATATGATTAATTTTTTTTAATTACTTCTGTGCCAAAAACTCCCAAACGATAGATGTTCTTTCCATAACACATAATTGGTTTCCGCTTTTTCCAGAACTGACCTAATTCACGAAATGCAGAATGACAAAAATTGGCACACTTAATATTCGTACAACATATGTACGTTATCTCTCACATCTCTAAGGGTTTGCAATAATCATGGCATTAGTACAATTAAATTTGGGTTAGTTAAGCATAATTAAGCGAAATTCAGATGTTGATTTGTACTTCAGTTAATTTTAGAGCCAATGTAGAATGCTAATTATTTTGAGATTGGTATATTTTGAATCGAACATTATTGGAGATTTGATGTTTTAGTAAATTCCAATTTCCTTCTTATAATAAAGTCATTTTATATCTTAATACAGTAATATACAGGATAAGCCATCTGTTGGTTTCTTTTTGAAGTGCATGATATTTCGACAGTTTGCAACACTGACGCGCGTAAACTGATCCATTTCTTACAGCGGAAGTTTGATACTACATATCTATTAGTGTCAAGCGCGTCAGTGTTACAAACTGTCGAAATAACACGCACTTTAAAAAAAAACCAACAGATGACTCACCCTATACAAGATACTTGTATATATTAAGTAGAAGCATACAAACAAATTCGTATGGATTTAGATTAGAATGAAATTCGTTTGTTATTTGGCATATATGAGATGAAACCCATCTATCAATATTACCACAAGCTGTGTGCGTAGTTTTTCATCTTCGCCACAAAGGTAATTATTTCACGGAAAGTGACAGTTTGACGACAGCACCCGGATATGAACGGTGTTCCCTCAGGTGACGTCTACTTCACTATGCAGCTCACCACGGTGAATTACACGTAAAATTACCATGAAATTAATTTTCCTAGGTATACGATTTTACCGTATACTATAGATTGAAAATGAACCTATTTTGCTCTATCTTTTCAACGAGTAACATCGGGGACAAATTGATGGGCCAGGTGTTTGTAATGTTTTTCTTCTTCTTATCTTCTTGGGGAATTTAGAGGGTTTAAATAACGATTGGAAAACAATAGGGTCTCGCTGACGTTTCAATGTAGTGGAACAATTTATTTAATTGATTTGTTATTGATTGACTTGTTTACTTTGAAGATATTTAGACGTACGTATAAAATAATTGCTTACATAGAAATTACGAAATTAACTATTTATATTAGTTTTAAAAATATTTAATAAATAAACAAGTTTATTAAACCAACATATGGTGTAAAGCGAGCACAGTATGACATAAAAAATAAACTATAACTATAATGCGCCAAAATTAAATTTAAAATTGTGGAAATATTAAAAAGAAACGAAATTAAAAAACAAGCAACTTTGGTTTAGTTTTCTAAAAAAAATACAGCTTCCTGAAGTCTGTCTCAAATAAATCGTTTTGTGAATTGAGTTAGTAAAACTTTTACTTGCATACTTATATGATGAATTGTATATTATATGCCGTTTTAACCAACAATAACCACATTATTAACCGGGTGGAGGAAATGGTTATTTTATACGCCGCACTAGACTATTTTCCGGTTTTCTTCTCACCAGTATCGTCTTGAATACTGAACACATTCTTGAGTTGTCACGTAATAAAACATAATTAACAGTAGTAAAAAGAGCAAATTATAACGCTGAAACACACAAATCATAGCACTCCCACGCATTTTCATCTCTGCATTGTCACCAAAATGTTCACGTAATTCTCATATATTTTAGGAAAATTTGAGCTTGCCGAATTAAAGGAATAAATTAAAACGTAAGAAATAATCACTTCAAAAATGTATATATATATATATATATATATATATATATATATATATATATATATAATATATATATATATATATATAATATATATATATATATCTTATATATTATATATATATATAGTATATATATATATATATATATATAATATATATATATATATATATATATATATATATATATATATATATATTTCTAGATATATATATCTATTATTTATAATGTGCTATAAAGTCTAGACCAAATATAAATTATTCTTAAATCATTTTTAATTAGAAAACTATTCGTTTTCAACCCTAACCATATAAATATCAATCAGAAACTTTCAATGACCGGCGACCGGTCGTATGGCCATTTGCCAATAACCAATGTCAACACCATTGGCGGTTAAATTAAAAGTTGTCAGTAACCATGACTTTTAGGCAATCGTTATATGTTTTATCCTTTGCCGCATCCGCGGTTATTCGAAAGTTTTGTCGGTCTCCGTTGTCGCATCAGTTAACAGGCAAAGACGAACCCAGTAACGTAGAAGGACATGTAGGGCACTATAACCTTTTGTTCCCTCGGTAGAGTAGGAGCTTGCCAGGTCTTAGAAGAAGTATGAACAGATTTCCACTCTTGTGATGTACGTATTCATTGCGTCTGCACAGCAGTCGTCTTTCTTTCTTTCTTGCTTTATTTAGTAAGATGCTGTCAGATAGGGGTTGGAATTGAACTTGTACTTTGTCGACGGATAAAAAAGAAGCTCATATCAAGGAAAATGCATTATTATTGTAAGAGTTTCTACTTGGTTGTACAATGTACAACTATTATTTGAAATTGAATTTATGAAAAACTAATTAAATATTTCATAGATTGTTTTTGGAAAATCTTTGATACGCTTTTTTGTACTTTACTCGTTTTTAGAAATTATAGATATATTTTAAAGTGTTACTGTGTGCCATGAAAAATAAAAAAAGTATTAAACCACAAATAATACAGAAAACTATGAAGTAGAATATATATATCATAAACACAGGGATAAGTAGTAAATAAATCGTGGTAGCCTTTAAAAACAACAATTTGTATTCTTCGCGTGGACTTTGAAAATGTTGCACGATTTTTCTTTCTCTGTAATTTTTGTCCAACACTTATGGATTTTGGACCACGGCCAAACTGCCAAAATGACACACACGGGTCCACGCCCTGGTTGGTTGGGAATCGAACTATTGCTTTCTTTTTTTTTTTCAAATAACCGTCACGAAAAGACAATGAAACTAATATCGTATATAGCAGGCAATAATGAAAGATTTTTGCGTCGGTTATTGGACATTCTCTCCTCAATTTCTAATGATAAGATGGCAAATTCTTGAGATTTCCAGTCGGTGACCTATAATACCAACCATTATCTTCTTGAACTCGTATTTATTTTTGCGTTCCATCCATTCCTTTGTACGTCAACTTTTCGTCTTTGTCTTCAACTTGATTTTATCAATTTCTGGTTCGTTTGTCTATTTAAATTTTCTTGAATTCTCATTATTTTTATAGACATTAAATTTATTCAACAGTTTAAATTTCTCATCAATTATTAACTCATCATTCGTATTTTTTATATAATTTATATAAAAAAATTATAAACAATTCAACATAAAATATGAAAATATTAATAACGAATCACTTTTGTATCGAACTTGATTCAATATCTTCTTTAAATACAAATCAAACAAATACCGGTAAATTAATAGAAATTTTAGTTTAAACTAGAATATTGCAACTAAAATAAATTTTATTTAATTCAGCAAAGTAGAAATATATCTACTGCTTAGTCAGTTTCCGAGATCAAACTATATGATGATAGGTAAATTTTTCGTGGGTAATGTTGTTAAAGAAGAAGTAATAAAACTCGCAAGCTTGCATTTCGTCCACCAATATACTTGTGAACAAACCTTTACAAGTTTTATTGAAGTTTGGCACAAAAGTACCTCACAGCGAAACGCTTGAGATATCACATACATTCACATGATATGTGTATACGTGTGTACTATCCAGTTAACCATGATCCTACTCTTCTACTCATATATATATATATATATATATATATATATATATATATATATATATATATTATATATATATATATATATATATTCATGACTCTCCATGATTTTATCTATTAATTTATATACAAATATATGTGTAATAAAAATATATGACTACTCTACAGTCAAAACTACCAATGGTATAATAACTTTAAACTTAAGATATGTATATGGTTCCCAAGATATCTTCTTATTTTTATAAGAATATTCAAACCAGAAGTACATGGTTACTCTAGTCATTTTTTGTAAATTCTCCAATATCTCCAAAACGGCTGCTCTTACAGGAAATATAAATATATTCAAAATTAAAGACATTAATATTATGCACAACTTTTGTTTGTTAAATTTCTGCAAAAAGTGTACCGATTACAAGAAAACTGCTATTGAATTTCTTATTTATGTTGCCATGGTTACGTAAGTATAAGAAATTTGATTTATGAGAATTAACTTTAGTTTAAAAGTGTTTTAAAGGTTAATGAAATATTATATATAAATATTTTGATATGTTTTTAGTTCGTTTGAAGACTAAATAACTTCCGGCTATAATAATTTCTAATATAACGTAATGAATAATTATATTTTCTTGAATTTTTAAATTTTATATTTTACCATCTTTTCTATCTAAACAAAATATACGTATAAGTGCAAGATACTGCAGAAGTTTTATTCAAATATCTATAGCTCATTCATTTTTGTACATTATTACCATCGAATATCTTATGATCTGCTCCTTGAAGCTAAAATATTGTATATACTAGGTATGTTTTTGTGTGTATGAGTGCATTTCATAGTAGCACCTACTTCCTCATCACAAACTTTGATCAAAGTTGACGCAGAGGAAACAAAAACAGTGTTAAAAACAATGGCATCATCCCCGATCTAGACCAGCCACGAGTCGACGTGTTCTAGTATAAAGTAGCCTCGAATGTAGCCGTTACTCTTCATATAACACAATTTTTCTCTTACCAAACAAACTGCAGCTTCACTTCAGTGCCTCCAGTTCACCATAAAATAATAATTCACCTGCTACTAACAACTCAACCTACATCAAAAACGTATTTACAAAAATTAATTATACACATATAAATTACATTAATTTAAAAAACAAATAATTCAAAATTACAATAATCCAAATATACTGTAGGTATTGGGGCCATTCCGCACATAATCACAAATCACATTAGCCAAAAAATGTTTAGATTTTAGTTAAATTGTGAAGAATAATTTAAAAATATATATATATAACAATAATGCCCCGTTTTATAAAAGCCAGTTAAATTTACTACACTAGCCATAAAAAATATAAACGCGATTAGATTTTGCTTTTATAAAACCAGGCATAAGCGTAATGAATTTGCAAGAATGGAGTCGAAACTCTGTAAATACTCCTATGGATGATTAGATTTGTTAATTCTTAAATACATTGAATGGTTTTCAATTACAAGAGTAACAAACAGAACATTGGATTTTCGGTATCTGTTTGCGTCGACTTTGTAGTGGCCATTCTGTAAAACTCATCGAACTTCAGCAAACACTAAGGCGTTTATTTCAGTTAGTTTGAAAAGTTTAAATTAGAAACTTGCCCTATGGCAAGCTCAAGCCCAGTGTCACCAACGACTTAGGCTTAAGAATTATATAACATAGTTACTATTCGCGTACTAGAGACACAGATATTTCAAGATTACTGACTGAAACTTTAATTATAACGCAGAATTACTATTTCCATAATAGTAGCTTTATGAGAGCCGATATCTATTACGCAAACTTTTAAAGTCAATAAAACTAGAATGGACCAGTTTTATTTCCACTGAACTTAATAAAATATCGGAGTTTCAAATGGGTCGTATGAATTTTTGCAATTCACTTATCGTATTGGCTAATATACTAAATTTTTTTTTTAAATCGTTTTATTGTAGTTGATTTCAACCCAAATCGTAATGCATTGTGGGACTAGTGAAATATAGGTTAATTATGCGTGTTATTATGGCGGATGGCCAAAGTTCTTGCATTGGTTACCTTGGCGTGTTGGTTAGCATATTCTCAAAATGCAACGTCACTAAAAATGCATTGAAATGCGTTTTTATTTAGCTTTGTGTAAAATTAGCATATCTACATTAAAACAACAACATTTATTTATAACTACAATTTACGAAATTCATCTGGTTTTATAATTAATTACGTAAATAGTAATCCAAAATGTTTTTAATAGAAAGACATCAATCGCTTCTGTGTATTTCGCTCTGACGTTTCACATTTATGGTTTATAACAGAAAAACGACGAGGAGACACTTTTTGTTGACTTGAAATTAAATTGCAGCGTTGGAACTACGAACTATTAACCACGCTAATTAGACGTAAGACTCTTTCTTCAAGGAGAAAACGTTCAAATTTATCGTAGTATGAAAGTTACCCTAGCGCTAGTTACTCGCTAGCTTCATGTATATACTCCCGAAAGCTCCCCTTTTTTTTATCTTTCACTCGGTGAACGAAATTAGACCAACGTACTTTATTAGCACAAGGATTTTCTTACATTTTTTATTATTATTTTAAATTACAACTACAATGAGCAGCTTACGTATTTAATTAAAAATAATATTAAAAAAAATATATTAGTTATTAAACATATTTTAAATAATTAGAAATACTTTTAGACAATTCTACGCCTATGCAAAATTAACTTCTGTTAGAGTACCTTTGGTTAAACGTGTAATATATTTAAATAAAGTGTTAAGTAAATTTGAAACAGTGTACTTTGTAGTTTTGCGTACAATATGGTGGCAGCAGCAGCAATTTATTATCGCCCGTTTGTTCTACTGTGTTTCATAGTGTCTTTTGTTTTGTAACACAATATTGATCTTTGGATGTAATAAAATGCGGAATTCGTAATGAGCGCCGTTCCGTTTTGTTTTCTATATAGTATTATATATATATATTCAAGACCTGCTTCACTTGACGTTAACATCCAGCCTTCTGTTCTACTCGTTCCTCTTTTAAAACCTTCTCGGCCGGTCCATACAAATTTATTTCGTCTCAAATGTAATTATTTCGAATACGTTAGACTTACGGATGAATTAGAATTGGCGCATCCTGGCAACAGTATTGACATGCGAATTCGTTTTTTTTTTTTTATTGCTGTTTGCAAATCAAACTTACTTTTATATACGTAAAAACTTTAAATAATTGCTATTGAAAACTGCGAAATAAATAAATAATTATTCATCTTAGGGATTGATAACTAATAATTTGTTATTATGAAAATACATTTTCAGCCTACTTGACTGAAAACTGTAAGAGTTACAGTTCAAAACGTACAATATAGTTAAATTTAATAAAACATTAACTCTAAATTTTAAGCTTAAGAATTTAACGAAATTAAATATAAGTGTCTTAGTTTTTGACCAAAATAAATTTTTTACCACAATTTAATTACCTATGCTGAATTTAAATCCGTGTCAAAATTGTGTAAAAAAATTAGATTTGCAATTATGGATCGAAATAGTTGGAGAAAAATGTAAAATATCGCAATTTTTTAAATTAAATATTTAAAATACATATTTATAAACGGCTGTTTTTATAATGGCTCAATTATGGTGTAGGTATATATATATTTTATAATGATAAAAAATTGTGTCTCGCTGAAATATATTTACTTCTTAGTCAACAAATCTAATAATAAATTCAACTGTTTTATATCGACATGATTTTTTTTTTTGTACGCAATACTAAATTATGGACTAATTTATAGTTTGTTTAAAATATCTTATACATCTGTTAGTTTATAATGGAATTCTCAGTTTGTCTATTATTATTTAATTTGCGAAATCGTTGATCGCGTAAAAATTGCTATAGAATAGATTTTCGTTGTATGTTTAAAAACATCTTGATTTAACATATTTATTTATTTAAAAGATAGAATCATATAAACAAATTAATGTTTTGCGGCTCTAACAACTTCTCAATTATAATTCTTGAAGTAAATAATAATTCTTAGAAAGATTTCGTAATGATATTTTCAAATTCACAATGTGTATAAAATTGTAATGTTGATACCATAGTTAAAACATTTAGTTCATTATAATGAGCTATGTTTACTAATATCCCATGTAAAATCTACTAGAATAACGTTATTTTTGTTTTTATTTTTATCGTATATATGAATGCAAATATACCGTGCGTGTTATGTTGTTTCATTCAAAAACACATATGTTGTGGGTCAAGTTCGTTGATAGAAAAACAGATATACGTATATATATATATATATATATATATATATATATAATATATATATATATATATATATATATATATATCATATATATTATATATATATATATATATATATATATATATATATATATATATATATATATATATATATATATATATATATATATATATAATATATAATATATATATAATATATATACGAGGGTGGTCTGAAAAGTTTCCGACCTCAGCATGAAGATAGCAGCACTCGTAAATAAAAGCTAGGGAATTTCGTTGTTCATCTGTTGACAGTTACTCACCAAGGTTCAGCCATTTTGGACGCGCAGTTGTTATGTAACAGTCGTTTGAGTGAGTTGATGTGAGTGTTTTTATGAAAATGGACAAAATCGAGCTGTCATCAAATATTTGTTTTTGAAAGGCAATACGCCTACGCAAATCAAAGATGAGTTGGATTCTGTGTATGGGGACTCTGCACCATCATTTACCACAGTGAAATTTTGGGCAGCTGAATTTAAACGTGGCCGTAAGAGCTTGGGAGACGATGAACGTTCGGGACGTCCAAAAACTGCAACTACCGACGAAAACATCGCCAAAGTTCACAAAATGGTGCTAGACGGCCGCCGAATTAAAGTGAGAGAGATAGCAGAGGTTATGAACATGTCAAAAGAAACGTGTTCGTCACATATTAAATCAACATTTAGACGTATATATATATATATATATATATATATATATATATATATATATATATATATATATATATATATATTATATATATATATATATATATATATATATATATATATATATACATATATATATATATATATATATATATATATATATGATATATATATATATATATATATATCCGTATATTTAATTTAATTAATGTTTTTTTTTAAACTGTCAACCTGTTATTTTAGTTATTTTTTACTGCTTTAGTTCTGGAGAATTTTTGCTTATATTTCACTTACACAAATTGCTATTACAGCAGTTGCATTTTCATTTTATTACATTGCAAATGACACCGGTTTACATAATTACTTGGTTTAATAGCAGGAACATTTACCACAGTCTTTTAATCGAGTCGAATCTACGCTTTAAAGCATTTATTATTGCTGAATTATTATTATCATTTCCAATTATAATAATTATATTAATAGCATCAACGGTCACGAGGAAGGATTATCTAACTATTGCGTTGTTATTTTATAGCTTTCATTATATAAAAAAATATAAATGTTTAATTTCTAGTCGTTTGTGAAAATATTATTTTCTGTAAACATGAAAATTTGGAACTCGAGATTTTAACAGAAATGCACCTTCGGGACCTTCTCTGAGTCGAGTCTGTTTATTTCACAATTCCGTCTGTGTGTCTGTCTGTCCGTCTGTGTGTGTGTGTTTGTATGTTCTTCTTAATTCGTGATTATTTGGGTACCTTTTTACTTTCTTATACGAATGTATATAAGGAAGTATTGTAATCATGAAAATTTTCGAACTCGATATTTTAACGTCTTTTGACCTTCCCTGAGTCGAGTCTGGCTATTTTTAGAATTTCGTCTGCATGTATGTGTGTGTGTGTGTGTGTAAACGCTCTACCGCCAAACGGTCAAAGCTATAATCATAAAACTTAAAACTTGTATATGGCTCTGAAGAAAACCTTCTATTTTTGAAAATAAATTCATGTTTACTTTAGTCATTTTTTGGACACTCTGCAATATCTCGAAAACAGCTGCACTTACAGAAAATATACTAGTATTCAAAATGAAAGATATTAATATTATGCACAACTTTTGTTTAAAAAAATTCTTCAAAAAGTTATTGATTACAAGAAAAAATTACTATTTGAAATTTTTAAATGTCTTATTTATGTTGCCATGATTACGTAGAGGATGGGAAGTTATGAACATATAGTTGTATTGTAAAAGAGTTTCAATGGTTAGTAAAAATATTATATAGGAATATTTTGTTAGAGTCTTAGTTCATTTAAAGACTCTTATTCTCTTATACGTATTAGGCATATTTTGTTTAGATAAAGAGGTTATTAAATAGAAAATCTAAACAAAATATGCCTAATGCGTATAAAAAAGTCCAGTGCAATACACTGCAGATGTTTTATTAGGTTGTGTCCTTTTAGCACAATATTCAATAGTAATCTAATCATGATTAAGGTAATTTTAATAATAAATGAAACGAATGCCACTTATGTATATGTTGCCTTTTATACGAATAATGAATAGAGAATTTCGGTCAATTTCTTCTACAGGTTAGCCTATCCAAGCTTAAAAAGCATCGTGGTAGCGATGATATTGATAATGGTTGTCGCACGAAACCGGTAGGTAGGTATATGAATAATGGTTTGGCTATAATATGAAAAGCTCGGTGCCAATTTCGCCGGAGATTTTCATTAAAATATTCACTTTCTTCTCAACGCCTTCTTTCAAAGCGGCTTGAGCTGTGCGCAGATTTCAATGTCTTGAGATTTGACTTCTCGCTTGCATACGAATGCGACATTCATTTCTTTCCTATTAAACACGCATCTCTGTTCTGCACCATCATCATACCATCTTTCATCGCAGCGTATCTACAGGCTCTCGTGAATACGTCATCTCCGTTTTGAGTTATTATATTTAGATTTCCGCTTGGTAAATAGATATTTGCAGAATGCCATTTACTTTTTTTTTACCTGAGTCAAAATGCTAGATGAGATTGGATGACTTTTTGTCGTATAGAAATCCGTGGAGTACTACTATTTTTTTCAACTTTAAATAAAAAAGTTTGGCTATTTTTATAAGCATTTCGACTATGAATTAGTGTACAATTTAAAATGTTTTGAATGCTTCGAAGTCACGAAAGCATTACTCTTGTCTCTTCCTCCTGTCTTTAATAGTGAAATATTTTACCCTGTACACATCTCTTTCCGTGGCCCAAATACCGGAAGTACCTTTTACCTTAATTAACCCCGAAATAAAGACTCATTTTCGTCACGACAACAATATTTGCGTGCACCTTCCACTTTAGTTTCATTCACAAATGTTTTTATTTACATTTAATAACTACAAGGAAATAACATGTTTATACACTTTTGAACGTACTTATTAAAGTACATTTATATACCTATAAACGTAGAGTATATTTATATACTTTTAAACATATTTATTAAAATATATTTACTTTATTTAAATAATAAATAAATAAAATTAAATATTGTTATATTTGCAAATCATATTAAAAAAGTTTTGAGTTTGTATCTTTTTTCCGTGCAGTATTGTATTTTGGAAGCTATTTTGACTCAAGGTGGTTCATAGATCAAAAAGCATTAGTGACATATAACCCGAATTATTTCACAAGGATTTGTTTTTTACGAGAGAATGTTATGAGTTATGAGGTTAGTGAACCCGTAAATCAACGGAATTGCTCGTATTGAGGAGACATTTCCGGAATTTTGAGTCAATTGATTTTTTTTATCATAATTTACGTGAGGATTTTTATTTGTTTATGTTAGTGAAATAAATATTAATTTATGGTTTTCATGATATTTATATTTCTATTTATCATTTTAGCAAATACATTTAAATTATTACAAATATTCTAAAAGAAATATATATATATATATATATATATATATATATATATATATATATATATATAAATATAAATATATAAATATAATTATGATTGTGCGACGTGTACCTAATTGTTAATTGGAAAATTAAAATTGTGCTAATAAACTCTAGATTCTCAATGTTTCATGAAACTAATTGCTACTCTAAGCATGTTCAACTAAATGATAATCAAAGCAGTTGTCACCCATTCAAACCAGTAATAACGACAGTACTGCCCTAATTTCACTGTCAATCACACGTTCTATGTAAATTCAAAATCAGGGAAATCTATCTACAAATTCTATTAGACTGCCCAATCAATGTCAATTTAAAATTATACCTCAAACAAAAACGAATATATATATATATATATATATATATATATATATATATATATATATATATATATGTATATATATGTATATATATATATATATATAATATATATATATATATACATATATATATATATATATATATATATATATATATATATATTATATTTATATATATAATATATTCGATTATTTATTTAAAATCATAAATAAAAACTCTATAATCAGTGATTTTTGGAAATAGTGTGACCACAGTTACAATAGTCGATCGCTTGAAGCATTAATTACACTGTTACAAAAAAAGGTGGGAGCAAGTGGACTAGAAGAGAGTGTATGAAGAATTTAATGAACTTTGAATGAAGCAAAAGAAGTGTGTAAGGATTAAGTTGAATAGCGAAATATTGTCTGGACGCGAATGGATCTAATAAGGGTTTCTGCCACCTCATTTGATGGTAATAGACATGAAGTTATGTATGTATGTATATAAATACACTGTTAAATTGGGTGCAAGTTTATAGAATATAAATGAAAAATAGTTATTGAAACTTATGTGATTCGATTGATTCTAACAAAATTACATTTAGTATTGAGTATTTTTTTAATAATTCGATCATCACTGGAGCTAAACTATCAATCATGTATTTATGAGATATCCAATAAAAGATATACTCCCGAAAAGAGATCACAAATTATGCTGGAGGAAGCACGAAAATCGAACCATTTGTGAGAGTAACTTTTTTGAAAGATTGCCAGGTACAAAATTCAAGTTCAACCAACTCATTTATAAGTCATTTACATAAAGTAAAGTTAATTTCGTTAAGACTATCGCGATAACAATACTCCTCTTATTCAGTGCTATTTTTAACTGTTTTTTAAAACCGCTAAATAGTTGATTTATTTTCATAGCTATCTACATAATAACGTAAACGCTACAATTTTTTAAATTTGATTATTATAAACAATAACAGTAAATTTGATAATAATATAAATTTGTTTCAAAATATTTTATCCTAAATGTTTTTGAAGAAAATCGCAGGTTAAAATTAATATATAATTCTAATAATTTAGTAGATAATTAGATTTAATAAAAAAATATGCTTCAAATTATTGATTCATCCGATCAATATTTATTAGAAATTAATTAATCCAAACATAATTAACATATTGCCACCAAAATGCGCTTTGATACCAAATTTATATATTGCATTGCTTTTTCAAAGGACCAAACTACACTAGCAACTACATCTGTTAAAAATATATTTTTTAAACTTCATTAAAATTCTAATAACTCAAAAAAATATTAATAACTCTCGCAAATTAAAATTTTTCTTCTATTGGATGATTTAACTAAACTATTAATCACTACATCAAATATACAATCACTCACTTGAGACGCTTTTAAAAATGTCACCATCATCAATAAACTACCTTAATAAATCTCTAAATTTAAATCATTCTTCTCGTGATCCATGTGTTTCAAAATATAAAACAATTAGACACCTAACCAGTTAAAAAAAAATCCCTGTGTATTTTTATAAATTTAGATAAATTTAAAAACTCGAATGATTCTTCTTGTAATCCATGGCTTGGTCAAAGGATAACAGAAACGACTTCCCAATCATTCAAATCTAATAGACAAAAATGAAACATGCGGCTATAATCTACCTTGAAACTATCGTCTAACACTCAAACTACTCTTCTTCTAATCCAAGTATCTGTTGAGGATTCACCATAAGTTCACTCACTCCAATAACAATAACAACAACAACACTATGTTCACACAATTTTTTACAAAAGTGTTCGTACGGATTTAGTTTGTTCTACAACAAGTATCAAATATGTTGTAGTAGCATATAAGTAGTAATGTCATTGGTAAATGAAAAACGTGGTGGAGGTGCCGCCAGACATTTTCTGTGCACTGTACAGCAGCCGGGCTACGACTGCAGATAGCTGAGCTGGGAAAACGCGATGCCAGCGCCCCGTACGGTGCGTATATGAACCGACGCCAAGCCCAAAAACTAGCCCATTCAACGGCGAGTATCCTGCCGGTGCCGGGAACGCTGGACGATTCTGCGATACAACCCCTTACGCTCTCGAATCAAATTTACGTCGGCTCCGACGAATCTAAATATCACTTTTACATTTATACCCATGACAAAGAAGGTATTTGCATTGAAGGTCTTTCTAAATTCTTTATTTTATCTAACAATTATAATCAGAGTTAAGATATTTTAACTACTAGGTATATTTAAATATTGAAAGAAGTCACGATATGGTTCATAAATTATGGCACTTCGTTTTGTTTATTTTATTTTATAGCGTCGGATTTTTGCGTTTCGACATAAAAGCCGAAAATGTATGCATTCGATTCTATCCATATTCGATGCTTCTTTCTTTTTTCAATGTTATTGATATATGTAACTTGAATAGAAGATATATATTTTATAAAAACGTGCTTTGAAACATATATGGCACAATGAGCTTGAGAAATATTTTGTCTTCAGTTGTGATTGATTACTCACATTTAAAGTATTTTAAAAGCAGTTTTAAATCAATCTATTTTTAATTACTATATATATATATATATATATATATATATATATATATATATATATATATATATATATATATATATATATATATATATATATATATATATATATATAATTAGAAAACACATCTGCAGTCTATTGTACTGAACTTTCTTATACGTATTAGGCATATATTGTTTAAATAGAGCGATTATTAATATATACCTACTATGTATTAGAAGTAAAATGCAAGCACTGCAGATGTTTTAGTCCTCAAATTAAATAAAAACCTAACGAAATATGTATATATAATGTTTTAATATTTTACTAACTATAAGTATACCTTCGTATATCTACGTAACTATGGCAACATAAATAAGACATTCAAAAATGTAAATAGTGATTTTCTTAAAATCTGTAAACTTTTTGAACAATTTTTTTAAACAAAAGTTGTGCATAATATTAACATCTTTCATTTTAAATACTAGTATATTTTCTGTAAGTACAGCCGTTTCGGAGATATTGCAGAATTTCGAAAAAATTACAAGATTAAACATGCACTTCCGGTTTGAATATTCTTTTCAAAAATAGAAGGTTTTCTTCCAAGAAATATGCAAGTCTTAAGTTTAAAGTTTGAGGATTATTGCATTGGCTGTTTTGGTTGTCGAGCGTTCACACACACACAGACGGAATTCTACAAATAGTCAGACTCGACTCAAAGAAGGTCAAAAGATGTATTTCCGTTAAAATCTCGAATTTTTAATTTTTTTTCGTGATTACAATACTTACTTATTAATTCGTAAAAGAAAGTAATAATTGGTATCGAAAAATATAAATAGAAATACATATTTTTTACTCTAAATCTTTTGATATTGAAGAGATAAGAATCAACATTAATCCACACTAAGCATATGTTTTATGAGAAGCTTAAATTCTGTATTACAACATACAGGAACTACTACTAAATTTCACAAAAGCAATCTCTTGTTTACTTAATTATTCTTTCTACACGCTAAAAACACAAAGAGTCGCTGTCCGACAACACAAACTAATCCATGTTTGAGCCAAATGAAACTGTTTTCCGCTGTAATTTAAAGCATTTCATCCTAAATAAATTGAGTGTTGTACCGCCAAACCCATTTATAGATCAATAGTCAGTTTAAAATTGTAACGGCAAACAGGGAACTTAGTAGCAACTTTGACGAACAGTCACAAGACAACTTGTCGCTTTTTCTGTGTGAACATTTACTTAAATACTTCGAATAACTCCACTTGTCACATTGATAGCAGCTGCAAATATTTTGGCAACTCGGTTTTCGCCTCAAAATACATTGCATGTAAACATGTGATGTGCTGACAATATTTTCGTTTTTTTTTTTTTTTTTGACGAAATATATAAATACAGAATGCAATTTTACAGCGCAATTTTCGTTCTGATTTTGTGGGAGCGAAATCAAATTGACATGTAACTGTATAATGATTGGATGAATGCCAATTGATTTTATTTGTCAAATCAAACTCGTGGACCTGGCAGGCATATCAACTTGTAACCTTAACCTATAAGTCATTAAAAAATAATTTTAACTGAACTAGTTTTCGCACCTTAAACTTGCTCTTAATATACGATTGATTTATCTGCTCTAAATTTCGAGTTATAATAATCTTCTTGCACAATGATTACGCGGCGCTATGCTACATTACTGACAAATATATATTTACTGAGAAAATGTTTTCAGCGCTTTTGAAATAAATAAATATTAATAGTGTTTATTAAAATTTGTTATATATATATATAAATATATATATATATATATATATATATATATATATATATATATATATATATATATATATATATATATATATATATATATATATATATATATATATATATATATATATATATATATATATATATATAAATATATATATAATATATATATATATATATATATATATATATATATATATATATATATATATATATATATATATATATATATATATATATATATATATATATATATATATATATATATATATATATATATATATATATATATATATATATATATATATATATATATATATATATATATATATATATATATATATATATATACGAGGGTGGTTTGAAAAGTTTCCGACCTAACAAAGATACAAGACATTTTTTCAGAATTTTTTTTTTATTTTTCAACATAGTCTCCTTGTAACTCTACATACTTCTCCCAGCGATGCTCCCATCTCTGTAACCCGTCCAAATAGTACTCGGTGTTTTTCTCTGCAAAATAATTGTTCACGAAGGTGATTGCCTCTTCATTTGACGAAAATCTCTGTCCTCCGAGCGCAATTTTTAGATGAGGGAACAAAATGGTGTATCCAAGTTTCATCTACAGTAATTAATCGGCGCCAACACTCGGATTTATTGCGTCCAAACTGCGCGTTGGAAATTTTCATTCGAACACGTTTTTGGTTTAACGTGAGCAACGCGGCACCTAACGCGCGGACACCTTTCTCATGTCTAAATGTTGATTTAATATGTGACAAACACGTTCTTTTGACATGTTGATAACCTCTGCTATCTCTCTCACTTTAATTCGGCGGTCGTCTAGCACCATTTCGTGAACGTCAACAGATGAACAACGAAATTCCCTAGCTTTTATTTACAAGTGTTGCTATCTTCATGTTGAGGTCGGAAACTTTTCAGACCACCCTCGTATATATATATATATATATATATATATATATATATATATAATGTATATATATATATATATATATATATATATATATATATATATCTATATATAAATATATATATATATATATATATATAATATATTTTTATATATATATATATATATATATATATATATATATATATATATATATTTGTGTGTGTGTACGCACGCGTGCGTCTGTGTGTATCTCACCGAAGCGATTCCGTCGTCGTGAATTCATTTATAGTTACAGTTTACCTGACTAAATACACGATGCCTAATGTTCATTTAAAAGTATAATCCAGTATGAGCTCATACAAATCTATAATCTAAAACGATTAATTAGCCAAAATCCTAAAGCTACGCGTGTACGTAACCGGGTATGGCCAATTCCTCGTGCAGATTTTAACTTGAACGAGGGATCACGATAAAACGGCTACACACTCAAGCGACAGCGTCGCGTCGGTATTACGCTTACGCGTGTATAACATGATAACGACTGTTGCCCTCCTGCCCTGGCACTTTAAACTCGGTCAGAATGTGTCTTGGTGCACCCCCCATCACACATATAAATTCTAAATATAGAAACGCGCCCTTCGCCGTTATTGGCACACGATAATAACCGACCCACTAGTATTGCTATCCAACGCGCCCATTACCCGGTCTAGGTGTGGATATTACCCCCAATTTGACACCCCCCGACCCTGTCTTTTACTAATTAAAATTAAGGTGTATGTAAATTATGTCTAAGGTGTTTACCTAGCGGAATTGAATTAAATACACTCAAAATTATTTTATACCCAAAATAGTTACTTAGTATTTACACAATTTTAAATCGTTATACCTATATATAGAAATACAATTTTGAGTAAAATTCTGAATCGATATGACTGACGTTATAACTTCATGCTGATTTATTAGAAAAACTTCTGTACTAGTAAAAAGAGTCGAGTTCTGTAGCATCAGTTTTTATGGTAAAGTTACTCCTTCACATATAACTCAATGTAAGTGTATCCCGGATCAAATTGCGAAATATATCACTGAAGCGCCTGTTTGAGGTGCTCTAAAAATATTGATGGACTCGTAAAATAGCAAGATGTATTGATTCTTACATGCTGACGTTACGAATAGCTTGTTATTTTTTATGTGTATTGGACAGTGAGTGACCGAAAGAATTCTATACAGGAACATTATTTAATATTAAACAACTGTTTTATCTCCAATAACCACGTAATATTTTTTAGTATATATATATATATATATATATATATATATATATATATATATATAAATATATATATATATATATATATATATATATATATATATATATATATATATATATATCGTATTCAAATAAAATAAATGATAATATGGAAATATTTGAACAGCTATCAATAAAAATGTCAATTGCCACAAATAAATATTAAATAATAATGTATCGATGCAACACCAACATATGGTAGTTGGTAGATATATAGTAGCTGGAGTACCCATATAATATCGAACAGAAATCTATTAACTGTCGTCTAGTCGACTGGCCACAATTTATAGCTGAGAATGATTATATTACACGGATAACCACACTATATACCTGATTCTGATGTTGAGCCGAAAATATATTCTGCTCCTAAAGGTCTTAGATAGTTACAGTTGACAATGAATGTGTATATTTATCTGATAACTACCAGAAACATATCTGCTTCGTAATTATTAAATATATTATCCTGTCAACACTATATTTTATTGAGCCTCATTTTTGAGAGTGAATGCAGATGGTGAAGAAAGGCGAAAATAGATGTGTTCACATTTGTATAGGTGACAGTACATATTATGTATGTTGTCATCTTATAATATTGTAGTTCAACTAGGCAAATTTAAACATCAATTTGAGAGCATATATGCTTGTACACCAAGATATATAACATCATGTTTACCAGAGAATATTTTAAGTAATTATCTTTCGGAAAATCAATTCTACACTGAGAGGAATATAAACCAATTACTCTTTATTAAATATATTCAGCACAACTATTAATATATTAACTGTTAACACCTGTATAGATTTGATAATGCGTTCCAAAATTATTCTCCTAGTTTTAGAAGCATGTGAATAAATTTCGAGCTCCAATTGCATTTTCTACCCATTTTCACTATGAATTATTTCTATATCTCAAAACGAAATTTAAATGTCTAAGCGTATTTTGGTGACCGCAGGTCCCGGTAGAATAGGCTGATACTTTCTGTTGGTTTACTGCAGAATATGGTGGCAGTGACACGATACTAATACTGTACTGGATAATACAGTTTCATCGGGCCGTATCCCGGACTCGGCTGGTGAGTTCCTTACAATTAGACGGGCGGATCCGGTCTCTGCTCCAGTCCCAAAACGCTCATAACTTGTTTAATTATTCTCTACGTTCTCCGAATATATTCGGTGTTAAGACTCGTTTACACTGCGCAATACTTCATTGTAAACAACGCTTTATTATGTGCAATTAACTATTAATCACATATTTCATTTTATTGTAGTACAATTTTGTTTTTCTAATGAAGCATTTATTTTGATAGAATTTCTAAATTATATGAAGATAAAATCATGTTTTCTTTAGCTTATTTATCTATGCAATGCCATAGTACAATCCTAGAACGTAATGTGAGGCTATAAAATGTATTTCTCAGCCGTTAGAAGAGAAAATTACGTCAGGAGACAATCTTAAATCCTCAGCTTTAACCCTGTTGTAAACAAGGCTTTAGATGATGTGTAGTTTCGATCTTTTGATGCTAGTGTTGCTTGAGTTAGATATAAATTGTTTCGCGTGACTGTATCACGCGCATCGTGACACTTTCTACTGTTTCATATCAGTATCATTTTTATAATACTTTCTCGTCAATTTCTTTCTCTACTAATAACTTTAATAGACACACCAAAAATATTTAAAAATATAGATATTATAATCAATATGTGTGTTTGATCCTGAAGTCCATGGATATTAATGATTAAGCGTATGAAACATGTTTAATAAATAAAAATACAAAGAGTCGTAATACGACAAAGTTTAAGTAATTAAGTTAAATTTATTCATGGATCATCTTCCCTTTTTTGGATTTCTTTAAAGGCCAGAATAGTTTGTTTTAGAAAGATATTTTATTTTTAATCGCATCCAGAGTAATTTATGAGGAATGAGTTAGGAGGTGCCAAAAGGAGCATAGCGCTACAGTTTCATATGTTCTGTGTGGATAAAATGAGAATTTGTACTACTGCGTGCACTCGGAAATGGAAACGTACGGGAAACGTTCACGCATTTCCGCTTTCACAAATGGGATAGGATTTGCGTTCTTTGCACTTTCCCTCACCTCCTTCGCATTCCATGTGTTTGGCGAAAATTATTGTGATTTTTATTTATGCTTTTCATACCTCTGCATATATGTTTTTTTGTGATTTAGTATTTTTCTCTTTGATGTTACAGATACCTTTTCATTTTAAATTGTTATAAGAGCTTTATTAAAACAAATAGGATAACTGGCATTTCTATTAAAAATACTTTTTACAATACATACTTCCCACTTTGTAGTTCTTGTTTATACTTTATTCATTTCTACGAACCTAAATAATTATGAAGTATTTAACGTCTTTCAATTCAACATTTCTAAGAATTATAGAAAGGAATTCTTATAGAAGTTGTGGGTATCGTAAATATTTTATGGAATTTAAAAAAAATCTGAAATTCAGACATAGGTATAATTTTTTAGCCATCAAACTGATGAATGGTGCAGATTTGTAATATCATAAATTGTTATTCCAAATATCTATAAATATACTGAAATTTAAATAGGAATTAATATTTAAGCTTCTCACTACAGGTATATATACGTTTAAAATTAATATATTATAAATTATTTCCACTTTAAAATAAACTTATTGTGTGACATAAAATAAAATAATGATCTGGTGTATAGAGATAACCATAATATAATTAGAGTTTCGCATGTTTGACGATTGTCTGAAGTTAATTTAATACTTTTGTACTAAAGGATAACGAGTAAGCTGAGTGATTTAAAAGCGGAAAGATATCAGAACGAAAGCAGTGCACCATTGTCATGTGACCCATATACTCCTAAGCAAGCAAGCAAGCAACAGATAACCGCACAACTTAAATACAACAATATTTATCTTTGTCCGTAACACGTCTTACCTGAGCACGTATACTTGTTTTATTATAATACGGTGTATAGTTTTATCGTCCTGCAAATAACTATGAACTTAGTTTCATACCGTTGTTTTATGAGCACATTTTTAAAATACACCAATGGCGAACTACTTAGGATTAGTTGCGTGAGAGTTTTTATTTCTTTAGCAAACCTATCCGTTGTTTTATATTTTTCTCTCCTAAGTACTTCATAACCGTCTACTTTATATAATTTCAAGAAAGGTTTAGAATGTATTATTAACATTTAAAACACATACGAATTATATATATATATATATAT
>JADQWA010001463.1:0-10273 GCA_018344505.1 Nebria ingens riversi
CGTAAAAGAAAGTAAAAAGTGTTTCATTCAATATAAAATTCCCAACCTGCATAAGAACGAACCGTATTATCATTTCGCATCTTCGGTAAGATAATATTTAATTTGCCATCAGAATATGAGCACAATTTAGAGTGACTTAATAATTTCGCAACTTGACACTTATTATTGATTGGTGACTGCAAAATAAATTTGAAGACTCACTTCTCACTGAGTATGCAAAAACCATGAAATAAATCCTTAATATAACCAATAAGGACGATCTTCTCAGTTTCACTTACTAATTGTTTATATTCTTCATAATTGTTTATTAGTTTAGTGCAATTTTGTTTTTGGAATGATAAATTGAAAAGATCTACCCGAGAAAAACTTATAGATTTCTTACAGATTAACTATGTTTAACGGATTCGTAATAAACCACAATTTTTTGTGGATAAAAAATGCCTTAGACATTTTTTAAATAAAAGTTGTGCAAAATATTAATATCTTTCATTTTAATCGTAACTATTTTCACTGCAAGTGCAGCCGTTTCGAAGATATATTTCAAATCGCAAAAAAAAATACAGGAGTAAATATGCACTTCCGGTTTGATTTTTATTCCAAAAATAAGAAGTATCTTGGCACCCATATACAAATCTTTAATTTAGTGTTTTATAATTTTATCTTCAACACACAGCTGCGCGCACGCGTGCCTAAACCAATTTAAATAGATGCTAGTTTGTAAGTTGTAAATACGGTTGCGATCATTCAGTAACCTACCATAATAATGCACCATTACGTAACCAACCTCCTCAATACATTAGAATTGAACATATAATCTGTTACGAAAGTGTTGTAGCGCATACATTGGGAATACGATAAATACACATGCGGATGCGTGCAATAGGTCAATTCACGAATGATATGAATTGGTGGAATTTATGAAGCTTTGTTGTGGAATATATTTAGAATATTTGCTACATTAAATAAAAATCAACATAGATTTTATAATGTGTGTTATAATTATATATTCGTATAGTTGCCCATATATTTATTTCAGCATCTTTATGTTAAAGATATACGGCTGTATTACTGAAGACGAAATAATTTTAAACTTAGATTTAGTCATGTGATTTGTATTTTAAGATCATGGATTACATACAGAATATAATAAGAAATATGTCGCTTATTGGTAGCTAAATGATAATACAGATAACGCTTCAGTGTGTCGAGTAATTAAAACATAAAAATGTGTTTCTTTCAATATAAAATTCCGTACCGTAATTTAACATCTTCGGTATTATCCTATTTTAACTTTTTACTTTCTTTTACGAAGTATAAGTAAGTATTGTAATCACGAAAAAAAAAATTCTCAAAATTTTTACGGAAATTCACCTTTGACCTTCCCTGAATCGAGTCTGACTATTTTTGGAATGACGTCTGTGTGTGTGTGTGTGTGTCTGTGTGTATGTATGCGCTCTACAGCCTACACCGTGAAGATAAAATTATGAAACTTTAAACTTAAGATTTGTATATGCCTGGGAGGAAAACCTCTTATTTTTGAAAAGCATATTCAAACCGGAAGTGCATGTTTACTTGAGTCATTTTTTGTAATTTCTGCAATATCTCCGAAACGGCTATACTTGCAGTAAAAATAGCTAGAATAACATTGAAAGATATTAGTATTCTGCACAATTTTGTTTGAAACATTTCTTCAAAAAGTACCAGTTACAAGAACTTATCTTATTGATATTGCCATAGTTACGTAGGTATGGGAAATTATATATAATAAATCGCATCTACTATGCATGTCAATTGTTTTAAATATTCAAATATTTTGACATTTAATATTTATTGTCAGTGTTACAAATTAGTTTAGTGAAAAAGCGTTACAAAAGTTAGTAAATAATTTAAAATATTATATATAAATATAAATGTCCGGCCATAATAATTTTTAATAATGTGTAATGAATAATTATATTTTCATTAAATTACTATAGAATCGAACATTTTAAAATCTAAAATACATGTTTTTTTTTTAGAAATCTGACAATAATCTAACTTTACAATTTTGCTGGACATAATGAATAAAAATATTTTTCTTTTAAATTTAAACATTTTATATTTTAATTTATATACTATCAAATCAAAATATACTGACTACGTAAAAGAAAGTTTAGGGCCAATACATGGCCGATGTTTTCTGAATAAGAATATAAGGATACAGAAATTATATAATTTTTCAACTGTAACTTGGTATTGATGAATGCATAATTAATTTGAAATACGACTCATTGTGAATGAGAGAACAAATAATTCTACTCTTATTTTCATCAATGAAGACGATCTTCTCAGTTTTACCCAATGAAAGTAGACTACCGTCACTGCATAAAAATATTTTCCTATGGTATATCTGGAAGTGATTATACCGAGAATTATCTATTGTTCTCTTACAGATATAACAATGCTTAGTAGTTTCGCAACAAACTTCTCGTGAGATAAATATGTTGCATAAGTGTCTTTAAAGTAACATCCAGGATTTGAACATAACCACGATTCTTCGTGTAAATAAGACACCTCATATGCAATTTTTTGTTTGCAGTGCGAGCAGTTTAAACTTTCATTCACAGTGATAGTAAATTTAATGTTTTTTAAACTGTCAAAAAACAAAGGAAGGCATTCAATATCTAACGTTAATAAATTATCTGTTAGATATTTAAATGGCTACGCCTCTCAATTTATCAGTTTTTCTCACTGGCAGAGTACATGCTGCAAAATAATTCTGGAATAAACCATAGTCTCGCTTGAACCTGTAGTACACATATCAGAGCTTGCGAAATTTTAAGATAACCAAAATATCGGACCAATTTGAAACCTAGTGCGCCCCTGATTCTCATTGCTAAATTAAATCATCATCCAAGTATAGATAAGCTTACTTTGCTGAATTGCCGACAACGTACGTTATATCAACCTCAGTTAAATTTATTCCTTAGTTAAAATAAACAATATCGACTCAACCTGACATTTCTTATGGAAAAATAACATTCCTGTCAGTTAAACCTTTTATTTAATTGAGGAATAAATTTAACTGACGTTGGTGCAATGGCCCTAGGTATTTTAGGCGGCACTTTGATTCATATGAGGCATTGTGATCACGTAGAACATTGCACAATATAACTTAATTTATAAGACAATTATAACACTAACTCATTTACCTTTCATTATTTTTGTCTTCATACTTATTAATCATTTCAGATGAAGCACGCAATGAAAGTGCAACAATCATACTAAAAACATGCAGTGAGTTGTACTGGAACGCAGTAGGTATATTTTGTTTAAATAAGAAAGATATTAAAATACAAAATTTTAAACATTCAAGAACTTATACTTATAACACTAGACATATTATTAAGGCCGTACGTTTTTTACTTTCTTTTACGAAGTAATAAGTAAGTATTGTAATCACGAAAAAAAAATTTCTCGAAATTTTTACGGAAATACACTTTTTTGACCTTCCCTGAATCGAGCCAGACTATTTTTGGAATGACGTCTGTGTGTCTGTGTGTCTGTGTGGCTGTGTGTCTGTGTGTATGCGCTCTACAGCCTACACCGTTGAAGATAAAATTATGAAACTTTAAACTTAAGATTTGTATATGCCTGGGGCGAAAACCTCCTATTTTTGAAAAGCATATTCAAACCGGAAGTGCATGTTTACTTAAGACTTTTTTTGCAATTTCTGCCAATATCTCTGAAACGGCTATACTTGCAGTAAAAGTAGTTAGAATAACATTGAAAGATATTAGTATTCTGCACAACTTTTGTTTGAAACATTTCTTCAAAAAGTGTACCAGTTACGAGAAAATTGCTATTATCCTATTTATATGGCCATAGTTACATGGGTATGGAAAATTATATATAATAAATCGCATCTACTATGCATGTCAATTGTTTTAAATATTCCAATATTTTTGACATTTAACATTTATTGTTAGTGTTACAAATTAGTTTAGTGAAAAAGCGTTACAAAGGTTAGTTAATAATTTAAAATATTATATATAAATATTTTGGTTTAAAGTTAATTTGAAAACTAAAAATGTCCGGCCATAATAATTTTTAATAATATGTAATGAATAATAATATTTTCTTTATACTACTATAAATCCAACATTTAAAATCTGAATTACATATCGTATGTTTTCTTTGGAAATCTGACAATAAACTAACTTTACACTTTTATTGGACAATGAATGAAAATATTTTCTTGAAATTTTAACATTTTATATTTTTATTTATATACTATCAAATCTAAATATACTGACTACGTAAAGAAAGTTTAGGGCCAATACATGCCGATGTTTTAATTTTCAAATGAACTTAAAACCTAACAATATTTTTTACTAAATCTATTTGACAATAGATGTTAAGCTCATCTTCCACGTTTATAATATGCAAGATATGTATGTATGTATAAACCTTTGATTGATTGACTTTATCGTTGTTGGTTTGATTGTTACTTTGATAATTTTAATTATGTTACAAATATTGTTTTTTCTCATACAGAAATTTGCTACGGCATGCTAAACAACGAAACCAATTTTTGCTTATCTCGTTGCTGTTTTTCGGTGGCTGATTATATTTTTATTGTTAACATATTATTATCTTAAAATAAATAAAAAACAAACAAAGTTTCAAATTGGCGACAGTTGGGGTGCAATATGCTGCAGTTTGATTTGATTGAATTGTATAATTTTATATTTGAATTGATGACAGCCGATGTAATTCAGATTGTGTTAAAAATAGCGAATAATGTTAAATTTCAACACTATCCAAACAATTTGTTAATAATTTCCTCTATCTGAAATTAGTTCATCTCAGTGTTGTCGTTTTAGTTTCGTCGTGATCCTGATTGCATCAGGGGCGTTATATGTGTCGCGATTCGGAAATAATTTGCAATTAACGATGTGAATTTAGCGAGAAATCAAACGCTTTGTTAAACAAACGAAAATCGATGTACAAAATGAGGAAATTAAGTAAAATGAACCTATAAGCTTCGATATTCTATTAATACAAATCCTATCAGCTCATTATTACCTGTATACTAATTGGGATTGAGACATTTGCAGAAAACATTTAGGAAGAATAAATAAATTGATTCTAAGAAAACTACATATGTACAGTGACTTCCATTAATATTCGGGCAGGAGTAAATTAATCAGAAAATATGTCTAAAGCCATTTAAGTAAGAAGCTTTTTAAACTTTTATTATTATTTTATAGTTATTTACAATATATATAGATAAAAAAAAAAGGTTTCTCGTTTAATGCACAACAATTTTAATTATTAATACAAAAAAGTACATAAGTACAGCTCCCATTAATATTCGGGCAAGCTCTTACTAGTAGTAGTAATAACAGTTGTTGTAATAATAATAAAAAGAATAAAAAGTGAACATGAATGTTTTAATATTTTGTGGAATAACCCTTATTCTTTATCACTGCTTTACATCTTTTGGGCATTGATGAGAACAAATTATTGGTGACCTCAGAGCCTATTTTATCCCATTATCTTATTAAAATTGACTTGAACTGCAGTAGACTCGTAATATGACGTCGGATTCTGATATCCAGTTCTTGCCATAAATTTTCGATTGGGTTCATACCTGGTGATTGCGAGGTGTATCGAACACTTTTGGGCAATTATAGAAAAGATATTCCCCGTACAAAATGCGCTTTATGTTTCGGGCCATTGTCTTGATCAAATTTATAACCGTCAAGGAATTCCAGCTTTTCAGCACTTTGCTGAAAGTTTTCTTTTAAAATACTTAAATATTTCATTTATCCATAATTTCTTCTATAAATACCAGATTTCCAGTGCCCGCAGCACTCATACAACCCCAAACCATTACGGATCCACCTCCATGTTTTACAGTTGTTATAAGATTTTTTGGATTTAACGCCTCATTTGGTTTGAAATTAGATTAAAAGTTTAAAAGCGTCATAGTTAAATGACTATATACATGTTTTCTGATTACTTTACTCCTGCCCGAATATTATGGGAGTCACTGTATGTATATACACATGTATATACGAATCTTAGACAAAGCATATTTAATAATATTCGAGATACAGTTATGGAGTTTCCATGACTACGGTATATATTCTTCCATCATACGGTACTAATACATAACTTAGCTAAGACTGTTTGTGTTTCTCATTGTTATATTAGAGGACTTCAGCTTTTTTATTAATATGGCTACTAATCTTTAAGCTGTTTTCTCCTAATTATATAAAATTTAAGTAAGTATTCTGATTACAAAAAAACCTCCAGTAAATGTTAGTCTTTAAGTTCATGTGACCTATAACAAAAAACTACCCCACAATCGTTTATGTGTTGTTCATTCAAAGTGCTTGTTGTGTAATTGAAAGTATGAGGAAAATTTGACAGTAACATTTTTGGTGTGATAGGTAAGCTCAGATGTGCAGGACTCACTGGCAACATCTGGGTCTTACTTATCACATGAGGAATATCCTCGTTGTGTTTGTATATTTTTATAGATGAACTACTCTTTACAATTCATTATGAAAATGTATTTTACGTAAAATAATCAAATGTTATTGAATGTTTAATTGCTGTATAATATATCATATATATATATATATATATATATATATATATATATATATATATATATATATATATATATATATATTATATATATATATATATATATATATATATATATTATATATATATATATATATATATATATATATATATATATATATATATATATATATATATATGATACAGCAATTAAACATTCAATAACAGTTGATTATTTTACGTAAAATACATTTTCTTAATGAATTGTAAAGAGTAGTTCATCTATAAAAATATACAAACACAACGAGGATATTCCTCATGTGATAAGTAAGACTTAGATGTTGCGAGTGAGTCCTGCACATCTGAGCTTACCTATCACACCAAAAATGTTACTATCAAAATTTCCTCATACTTTCAATTACAAAACAAGCACTTTGCATGAACAACACATAAACGATTGTAGGGTAGTTTTTTGTTATATATATATATATATATATATATATATATATATATATAACAATTGTGACGTCATAGTTTCCGTTTTTTAGTGCATGCGTATTACAAACCCCATCGAGTACCAGAACGCAACTAAGGGAAATACACCGTAAGAATAAATGGACCTTAATTACACGTTACCTATACGTTAGGCACGCGATGTCCTTAATGCTGTCCACCACAACTGATACGAAATCAATAACTACAATGAAGCAATATATTATTTATTTAATACAACGATTTCTTTATACTAAGCATGCATGACTATATTTTCCTTCTTGTCTTCTTTTATTTAAACTATATGTTTAGGTTGTTATTTACTTAAATTTTATTTTGATTTTGAGCTACTGCTAACCTGCAATACTCGAACGTAATGCAGGTGAATTAGAAATCACAGCAAAGATCCGACAAACAATTTTTTTTTGTCCAGACTTTACAAAGTATTATCGTTTTTTGAATGCAATATGATTTTAGCCTAGCTGTTGTCAAATATATTATTCTTAATTATTTGTGAACAGAAAATTTTGTGTAAACAAATCAGCACTCTATTTCTTTCAAATAAACAAATTGTGTTATCTATGAGGTTATCTTCATATTGAATCAAGGAATTTGTTTATAATTTATTAGTGGGATCTATTCATTGACATCCAAATTGTGTCCTTACTTTACAAATAAATTCGTCATTTCATAACACAAAAAGAAAAGTATAAAATCACAAAATCGCTTATTATATTAGATGATCAAAAACTAAACTGTATTACTTTGCAATTTTCTTCGGTGCAAACTTATTTTCGCAAGAGTGGAAAGCAAAACGAAAGTGGCGGTTTTGATTACAAGCAACGTTAGGACGTGAGCAGATTTGGTGCAGTACCGTCTGAAAATATTTGGAGAGAAATAAATATTGTCTAACATTAACATCTTATAGCTTAACACCTGTTAAAAATGATGAAATCATTGCAAGTACTACTGAATTGTTACATTTTCGCTGCTGTATGTATTCTGTGCATATAATTTTACATTGTTGTTTAGCTCTAATATCAATGGCCGAAAATAAAATTATGATTTGCTGTGTTTTACCTCGTGCAAACCGCTCACAGTTTTTAGTCTGGTTTTTTTTTAAACATTATTGTTGATACATGGATAGGTCATAATGAAAAAAAAAAACAATAGATAACTAAAATAAATAATTAAAAATGAAAAATTCATTTGGCACATAAAATTTATTTTATATTAGAACTAGCTGTAATAAATGAATTTTGCGTTTTTAATTATTTATTTTAATTATTGTTTTTACATTATGACTATCCATATTTCAACATGTATGTTTAAAAACACTAGACTAATTAATTAACATTGAGTTTAATTAAATAAACTAATATATGTTCCAGGGCTGCAATCCTACCAGTTATTGCTCCTTAAAAACTATTATTGTTCGCTTTGTTAATCAGATGCATTAATAGCCCTTTGATTATAATTACATCTTTGGTCGGATGTAAAAATTGCAATTAAAAATATAGAAAATGTCAAATTAACAAAATAGTTCCTTTTTTACGCGACCTTAAACCTTATTAGTTTTATTTTGTGTAAAACTCGTTCTTGATATATTTTATATGTGTTATTCTGATTATCCTGTTTGTAAAATGAGTAATTCAACTAAATTGATGATGAATTGTCTATACCTATGTTCAATTGAAATTGTTTTAAATGTGAACGTGGGGCTAATTGCAAACATTTGTATGTGGAAATTGTGTCACTTTATCTGTCGCACAGAAGAGGACGAGCTATGTATGAATATACATATCAGTGCATCTGTTTGTGTAAATGTATACGTATATGTGTAATCTGTGATATGTGTTTGTGTCACTGTGAATTACACATGGGACTGTTTATATCCAACGACCGTTGTCAAATGTAAACTTGACTTTATATGTTAAAATGTGTGTGTGGGTGCAGCCTGTTCCTGTTTGCTTCCTCACCTTTTACATTTAGTCCGCTCCCGAGGTGCTCGTGAATCTCTGACCAAATAAGACAGAAAAGGATGGCACTACAAATATGGAAAATGAACAAGAGAATATAATATAGGTATATTTGTACAAATAACAAGTATAACAAACGAGAATAGTAAAGGGGAGAGATTAAGTGTAAGTACAGGAAACGTACACGTAATGCCGTTTTTTGGTGGCAGTTTCCGATCACTAGCATATACATCTACATTTACGTTAAAGTTACCTGAGGTGGTCAGCACATAACTTTCTTATATGTTCTAGCTACAATTCAAGTTTTTTAGTCATATATGTATATTGGTGACGTATTCTTATTTACTTATCCAGCAATATTAAATATTTAATAACGCAAATATTATTTATTATCATGACTTACGTAATTAGGTAAATAATCAATAACAAAAAAATATAAATAGGTTAATTATAGATACTCGTTTCGAAGCCTACGTAAAATATCTGCAGAGCCTTGCACTGGACTTTCTTATAGTACATAGTGGGAATACTTTGCGGAATACATTATTAGAAATTATTATGGCCGGATGTTTTTTAGTTTTCAAATGAACTTAAAACCTAACAATATATTTATAAAATTTTAAACGCTTTTTCTCTAAACCTATTTGTGACAATAGATGTTAAATGTCAAAATATTGTGTCTATTTTATTATCTTGTAAAACAGTTGAATAGATTTATTAAATTTAATTTCCTATATCTATGTAACTATGGCAATATAAATAAGAAAAAAAAATGAATTGCAATTTTCTTGTAACTGGTACACTTTTTGAATAAATGTTTCAAGCAAAAGTTGTGCAACATATTAATATCTTTCATTTTAAAAGCAATGATTTTTACTGTAAGTGTAGCCGTTTTGGAGAAATTACAGAAACCGCAAAAAACGACTGAGCAAACATGCAATTCCGGTTTGAATTTTCTTTTCACACATCTGCAGTGTATTGATAGAAATACACAATTTTAAACATTCAAGAAAGTATAACCAATCTAAAAACTATTATGGCCGGACATGTTTTAGTTTTCAAATTAACTTAAAACTTGAGAAAATATTTGTATATAATATATTCTATACATGTTTTACTAACTTTTGCAACGCTTCTTCGGCTTTATAGCATTAGCAAATAAAATAATAATCATTGTTAGTATTAAAACATTTTTAAACACATTTATAGTTTGCGCTGTTGTC
>JADQWA010001466.1:0-10384 GCA_018344505.1 Nebria ingens riversi
ACATGGCCGATGTTTTTTTTTCGTCCACCAGTTAAGTGTAACGTGTATTTAAAAATCTACAGGTTTTTACTAAACTAATTTTGCATGTCACCTTCAAAAAGAAAATTTAAAAGCACAAAGCCATAAAAACTTAAATAAATAGTAATCTATAAAAAAATTACTGAAATAGATCATTATATTATGTTTATTTGAAAACGTACATTTGTAAGCTAAACTTACAATAGACAATTCACATAAATATAATGTGCTTCAGAATTTACTTAAATATTAACAAATAATGTATATATAGATCATATTAAAGTTAGAATTATTACGTATTTGTGTACATTACAAACATAAATAAACAGAAATCACATTTATACAAAAATATAACAAAAATTAAAAATACTATGAACCATTTTTACCCACAATTAAAATTTATTATATTTTATATTTCTAATTTGTTTCGCATATTTGCATACTAGTTTTATTAAATATTTGAATATGGAAAACACAATTTTTAGAAGATATTTAATTTTTCTATAATGTGAAAGAAATATTTTTATTTGAAGTGGTTATTATTCAACGAATTTTTTTGTATCACACATAAGAACTGATATCTCTATAAATAAATAAGAACACCAAAAATTTGTTATCTGTATACTTTTTTATAGTATTTTGGTTAATATATGATGACGTTAGTACGTACCTGATATAAAGCAACGAACGGAGTAATTAATTAATATTAAGTACCTGAAATTACAAAACAACAACATAAGTTTCAATATATATTTTGATAATTTCATAATATTCGGATGCAGTTCAACCTTGATGAGATACTGCAGGATGATGTGAATATCTAAATAATTAGCACATTGTAAGCGTTTTACTTAGTTTTTTTTTTTTTTGCAGTTTTGATTGACAGTATTTAACATCTGTTAAACAGTATTTGCCGTTGTAAAAGTCTTGTTATTTATCAGATATCAAATAGGGAACCATAATGATTAAAAAAATAATAAAAAATTCTGTTAGTAAACAAAATTCTAAGTCTATCACTTTTTGTAATACGTTGAGGTCCAGAGTTAAAATTTTTCTAAAATTCGCACTTCCAGGGGTCAAAGTTCTGTTGATAAACCAAGTTTGTAGCCCATTAAGTTTGGCACACTGTTTTAGGTAGTTTGTCGGGAGTGGCTTTGCTTGCGCACGTAGTGCACAACCAATCACATACATTATATTCCAAACAACATGCTGACCAAAACGTCAGAAAGAATTTCAAATAGAAATAGGAGATTTTAGCTGCGCTCTTTTGGTCAATATAATTTTACTGTTATTTTATACTATTTTATTGAATATTATTATAGTTCGTGATATTTTATTCAAGGTTTTTATGAACTGGATAGCTGATCAGATGCCTATAGTAGTAAAAGAACACAACTTTTCAATGAAATTTGTGACTCCATTGGCAACACAGACATAGCATTATTTTTCTTAATTGTAGTAGAGGGGACTATAATTCTAGTGAGAAATATTTCAAAAGTAGTTCCAAATTTCTAAACTGAATAAATATTAAACTAGAGCCATTTTAAGTCAACTGATGCGTTATATATTATAAATAATAGCACAAAATGTTAATGTATGGGTTCATTTCTCTGTAGCAAAAGCATGCTGGTTCTTTATTTTGCTCATACTGTAAGATTTAATTAAATTTTTATCACAGACAAGATGAAGAACTTCTAAAATGATATAATATAATGCATATTACGTATGATAACAATGTGCGCATGCGTGCTAGCTTCAAAAACCCTTAAAAATAGCTGCTGGTACCAGATGCATATACCAAATTTTTGTTTAAGATACTATTTTTTTATCTCCGAATATTAATCCTACAACGTTACTGTGAATTCTCGAAACTTTGCTAAACTTTGTCCAATAACTTAGTACCATATCAATTGTTTGTTATTAATCAATTTGATTTTGTTTCATTTAGTTGATATTACCAGTGTTACGATAACAATGTTTCGAAAATTCGACAGTTAATTACTTACTCATCTCTTGAAGCTGACTAATTATTACGTTGTTCACGTGGCGTAGTAGCGTTTTCAGGCTCTTGGTTGATAATGACGGTAGCAGTAGTAGCAGGGGTAACTGAAGTAGCAGCAACAGTGGAAATGGCAACAACGGCAGGAATAACAGTTGTAATTGGTGTCTCGACAGCTGGTACAGCACTAGTGATTGCCGTTGTTGGCATGTCGATGACAGCAGTAGCAACCGTTGGCTGTTCTTGGGCAGCCATCATTGCAGCTTGGTAGGACGGTGGCGGCGTTTGCTTCATAGCCTGGGCACAGGCTGCTTCGTAGTCGGGCAACAGGGACGAGTAATCAGGCTCGGGTTGACGTTCTTCACCCGGCATTATGTAATGGATTGTACTGCGCATGGCTTGTTGACGGAATGTTAGGAATTTATAGCAACGCCAAACGATACCAATACAATACGCCTGGTAACAACATGAGCATGTTATTTCACATTTTATTGCATTGTTTCGGGGGTGAATAATATTTAAATATATTGTCGTGGATGTTTTTGATAATAAATTTACCAACCTAAAGTAAGTTTCGTGTTTGAAACTACGTAACCGATCTTAATTTTCTGATTACGTGATGATTATAAGATATCTTAGTCAATATTATGGAATATGTAAAAATTGAGGAAGTTTCAGTTATAAAAGATAAAAAATTCTCTTTCTGACATCACCAATATGATGAAAAATACGAAACTTTAATTGCTAATAATTAATAAACGAAACGGTCTAATTGCGAAAAATACGAATTAAATTACAATTTAATTGTGTAATGTTTATATTACATTTATTGATTGGAGGTGTCAACCCTATTATGCATTTTTCCGGTAATTTAATTATCCCCACTCTCTTAGATATAGAAAAAGGAACTTAAATCATGACTAATATGATCGGATATCCCATAATTCCGGTTACGCTGGTTGCAATTACGGAAATTACTTTTAGTGGATGATATTAGGTAATCAATACGCATACATATATAAGAAGAATCCGTTTTAAAATGTTTTTTTAACCGTGTAGACTCGGATATAAAATTTTAAAATTTTGCACTTTAGGGTCATAACATAACTATCCCTTCGGGGATTTCCAGGATAAGTTTAGAAAATTGCTAGTATATAATTAAGTAATTTTAACATTATAAGTTTGCTCGTATGAAATATCAGTGTTACTCGCCATTTTTCTTTAATCTGTGGACTGCGTTAAGGTGAACCATCAAGCTCGTATAAAGGCATAGACCCGCCTTCTTTTTAAAAAAAATATGCATTCGATGTATATTTGCATAAAAAAATGTCTGGATAAAATTTCAATTATTTCTATTTGTTTTTATTGGGAGAACAAAATTAAAAACTATGAAAAAGTGCCTTTTTTGGTGGTTTTCATTTTTTATCTCCGAAAAAACAATTAGAATAAAATGATATTTTTACCAGGCATTTTTTATGCAATTACACATTAAAATATATTTAAAAAAAAAACACAGGTCCTGGATGGAGATATAGCCAATTAGATTGTTTGGGTAGTTTTATGGTTTTAAGACCACAAGTATGGTACCAATGTGATTGAAATTCCTTTTCAGATTTTATTTAATGAAATACCTTTTTATTGTATCGTAAAAAATAGCATATTTCTGATTATGATAGCAATTCGCGGTTCTAAGATTTATGCATAAACCTGGTTGAATGGTCTATGCAAAAAAAAATAAGAGGAACTAACGCTAATGGTTTGTATCCATAGTGTGAACTTGAGAAATTCACTACTGGATAAATTTTTAAAATAGTCAACTTGTGTCTGCGTACGGACTGTGACTCATATGAAATAAATAGTAAATATTCGGCCGATTTTGCGGCTGTAGTCATCCGAGTAGCATTTGATGTTTTTTTTTTTCTTTTCTTTCATAATTATAATATTTTATATTTATTTATATATATATATATATATATATATATATATATATATATATATATATATATAGTGTGTCGGACAAAAGTTAAGTAACTACCTTAATACAGAATAAAACTGTAAAAATACAGAATTCATGCGTAACTATGAGAAAACTATTTATGGGCAAATGAAGCACATATAATCATGTATAGGAATACAAAATATCTTTGAAATAATTTTAAAAGAATAATAAATATACTGTAAGTACAACATTGTCGAATCATGTCGCGACAAAAGTTAAGCAACTTGTATTGATAATATTGTAAATCTTTGTTGAAATTGGCATTTTATACGATACAAGGATTGATTTAGTTCAGTTTAGTCTTTGTCTTTTATAAGTGAAGACCATGTCGCGAAAAATATACTCTGAAGATTCAAAATTGCGAATTTTGAGACTACACGAACGAGGTACATCACAAAAGCGAATTAGCGAAATATTTAATATAAATAAGTCAATCATATCAAGAATGAGTCAACGATATCGAGTAAGAGGGTCTGTTAAAACAGCACTACGATCAGGGCGACCACGAAAAAACGACTCCCAAGGCTGATAAGCGTATTATTAAGATGACCAGAGAAGATCCATGGATAACAGCTTCAATAATCAGAGCAAATTTGAAGGACACTGTAAGTTTTCGCACTATACAAAGACGCCTGGTAGAAGGAGGACTATATAGCCACAGACCTGCAAAAAAAACCTTATTGACAAAAAAACAACGGACTGCCCGATTAACATTTGCTAAAGAGCATCTGAGCTGGAGCTTAAATAAGTGGAAAACAGTTCTATTTAGTGATGAATCCAAGTTCAATTTCATTATTCAGATGGTGTGTCATGTGCGACGTTCAGTTGGGCAGAGATAAAATCCTCGCTACTATCGGACTACTGTCAAGCATGGTGGTGGAAATGTTCTAATGTGGGGATTCATTTCAGGACACGGTATGGGACCGGTACATCAAATAAAGGGCATAATGGACAGATTTATATATAAAACATTTTAAAAAACGTTATGTTGCCATTTGCAGAAGAAGAAATGCCATTACGATGGATATTTCAACATGATAATGATCCGAAACATACCGCAAAAATAGTTAAAGAATGGTTTGCGGATAATAAGTTAGAGTTCTCTCATGGCCATCGCAGTCACCTGATCTAAACCCAATTGAGAACCTTTGGGAGATTGTAAATAGAAAAATTCGCGAACATACTTATACTAATGCTCCAACTCTATTTGCTGCCATTAGTGCAACATGGAGTCAAGTTTCTGAAAATAAAATAAACAATTTAATTTCATCTATGTCCCGGCGCTGTGAAGCGGTGATTAAAGGTCAAGGATATGCCACAAAATACTGACATTTTATTAATATTAACATTTTTTTAAAGAGTTGCTTAACTTTTGTCGTTAAATTCTACATCCTTACACTAATCATTATGTTATTTATTTAGTTTTAAAATGTCTACTTAACTTGCTTAACTTTTGTCCGACACTATACATGAAGAGGCAATCACCTTTTCGTGAACAATTATTTTGCAGAGAAAAACGAGTACTATTTGGACGGGTTACAGAGATGGGAGCATCGCTGGGAGAAGTGTGTAGAGTTACAAGGAGACTATGTAGAAAAATAAAAATTCTGAAACAATGGCTTGTATCTTTGTTAGGTCGGAAACTTTTCAGACCACCCTCGATATATATAATATATATATATATATATATATAATATATATATATATATATATATATATATATATATACATATATATATATATATATATATATATATATATATATATATATATATATATATATACATATATATATATATATATATATATATATATATATATATATATATATATATATATATATATACATATATATATATATATATATATATATATATATATATATATATATATATATAATATATATATATATATATATATATATATATATAATATATATATATATATATATATATATATATATATATATAAATAATGACACTGTGAATTATCAATGGACATAAAAAGCAAGATAATTAAGAATGTTGGTTTAATTATTTCCTTCATTCCTATTAAATTCTGTTTCACGTATGATGATTTTTTTAATATGCCTTATTGACCTCTGACTTCTTCGATATTAAATATATAATGAAGAATATTTTTAGTTTTTAAAATTCGCGCTGTTTAAATCTGTCTATTTTTTTAAAAGTCTGTCGCTATTCCAATATAGAAACTACAATTACCGACTTCAGATTGTTAGTTTATACATTAGCTGCAAAATGCTCTTTTTGGCGCATGCACACAGTAGCGCCAAATCGCATTTTCTTAGAAGTAAACGGACCTGATGGTTTTTCTTAAGTGTTTATCTATTTACATTTATAAAAAAAAACACGAACTATAGCGACAAATATCAGACCAATGTAACAGAACAACCTTACGTTACAGTCAAAAGTTACTAGATTGAAATTGTACGTTTACACTATTATAGAATCAAACATTTTAAATCTAAAATATATTTTTTTAGACACTTGGCAATAAACTAAGTTTACAATTCATTTGTAGGTTTGTTTTTGAATAACCGAATAAGTTAACCACAACAAAATAACAAACCTCAAACGAAATAAACAATGCTACAAAAGTATGTGTAAAAATTACCAACTTATAAATTTAAAAAAAAAACGTTAATCTTCTATATTAGGTCGTGAAACTGGACAAAATAATAATTTTTGAAATGAAATTGATATTCTACGGCAGTTTATTTTAATTTAAATAATTTTTGAGAAGTACTTTTCATTTTATTTTCAATAGTTTTTAAGCTAGCAGGAATAATTATGTATGGCTAAAGTCCTACAGCATTCGCATCCATTTTTCTCTTAAAATCAATTTTATATATAAAAACAAATAGTACATACTAGTATAAATTATATTAGCGATATGTTAGTTTCCTATTTATGTGTGTAAATTAAATGTTACTAATACCACTTAATAAAAGTCGTGCTAAATCAATTAAACGTGGCCAATTCTATTGTGAAAATAAATTATATAATTGATTGTGTTGATAAAAGCACTTGAATTATTATGAAATACATACCTTCATAAGCATCGAGGCCAAGAATACAACTAAAACCAGCAATGAAAGACATTGCGGACTAAGTTGTAAAAGTTCATGTCGCCATGGTAGATGCCAGTTTTCAGCCACTAAACGGTGTACAGAACGCAAGTAGCACAAGTATCCAGTCGCTGTTAATCTGTACGTAATACAGAAATCAATATTTATTACACTATGAATCAAATAAAAAACCGAAGTTGTCATAGATAATTACATATAAATATCGACTGTCTGAAGTGTATAGTTATGTTAAACCAATCGATAACTTTTGAAATATTTATATATGTACATAAGCATTCGTTATTGCCTCTATAAAACGATTTTTTTCGAATTACAATTTCTTTAATTTCTTCATAATAATCAAAGCTAGTCCCGGTTAGAATTTCTTAATTATAAGCAGGCTATAATATTTGTTTTAAATTCGTAAATGTGTACACGAGAGTTGACCGGTCTAAAAAGTACAACTACCTGTTAATAACTCAACAAAGTGTATATTAAAATTGTTCTTATTATTAGTCTAAACTTGAGTAAAATATTGACACCCGCGCTCTATTAAAATTGTTTATTACATCCGCGCAAATAAGTTGTATGTATAAAAATGCTAGGTTCGTAACTATGAATCATTCGTGCAATTGTATTTATCCGAATTTACCCCAATTTGTATCTATTTTGCATAGGCGCATACTATGTGAATGATTTTTTTTTTAATATCTCACAACATTTTAATTTACGACGCTTATGGTTTAAATAGACTTTTTACTTTTTGCGCTTCAATTTCCCTTTCCGCACCGGTCAACTCTCATGGCAAGCACTGTAAATGATTCCACTTTATTTGAAACCGATAAACAAATCATTAGTTATATTTTCAACAATAAGATGTAATTATTACATTAAATTACTAATAAATTTTCCTAAACATAAAATCTGCAACAATTACGGCGACAGTTTGACTATTTATTACAAATTTATTCAGATTAGACCCATACAACTCAAAATATGTATCGTTCGATTGATACAGCAAAAAAATGGTATTTCTGAACTATAAGTTAGTTCGCAGACGCCTTTGAGGACTTAAGGCTCCGGCGAGCGACCGGTTTTACAACACAATTCTAGACAGCTATAAAATATGTTATGACTTACGTGGTAATAGCAAAATCGAACAGTTGCATACAGAAGAATGGCAACAGATGAGTGGCCTTTCCTTTTATTGCGCCGTACACAAGTAATAGAGTGATTGCCAATGTACAGATTGTTACGAGAGCACCCACATCTATATCAGCTGATTGAAAAACAAAAGAAAACTTATATACATAAATATTTTTATAATATGTTTGTTACAATTTGCGCAAATGTGCACAAGAATGGTTAAAACACGAATATTACGTTCCTATTGCGTCTATTGATAGTAAAAATATTGTTGTTTAAATGTATTATCGTATGTGTACTTTGATACTCTAAACAGGCTATGGGGTGGCAGTTTCTGCAACCCCATTTGATGGGAATAGGCATGAAATTATGTATGTATAGTCCGGGTACGCAAGCAACAACCTTACGGCACATGCAAAAATTATTAGATTGAAATTGTATATTTACGCTACTATAGAATCGAATATTTTAAATCTAAAATATATTTTTTTGAAACTTGACAATAAACTAAGTTTACAATTTATTTGTAGGTTTGTTTTTGAATAACCGAGAAGTTAACCACAACAAAATAACAAACGTCAAACGAAATACACAACGGTACAAAAGTATATGTAAATGGAGCAAATGTGTCAACAATACCAACTTATAAGTTTAAAAAATATTAATCTTCTATATTAGGTCGTGAAACTGGACAAAATAATAATTTTTTAAAAAGGATATCGATATTCTACGACAGTTTATTTATTTTAAATAACTTTTAATAAGTACTTTTCATTTTATTTTCAATAGTTTTTTAAGCCAGCAGGAAATGTCATGTTGATAAGTTTTTGGCAGGTTTTAGTTATGAAATGACGTAAGGTTGTTGCCTGCGTATCTGGGCTATAGTATAGCATGTGCTGTCAAAGCTCGATCTTTTTTAAAAGCGCCGAGCCAGAAAAACTTGAGTATCAAAAAGCTCAAGCTACTCAGGCTCGAGCTCAAGCCCGAGTAACTCGAGCTCAAGCTATTCGGGCTCGAGCTTAAAACTTAAAAATATAGAATATTTTACAAACAAACAAATAAAGCATACTTATTATATTGTCTCACTTGAGTTATAAACTAAACATAAGTAATGTAATTGTAATATTTGGAATTAAATTTAAAATATTGATACCGTGCAACCCAGTTGTGGAGGGATAATAAGTGGTTGAAAATCTAAAACGTCTTTTTCCATAACGTTCTAAAGTATTTTTATTAAAATTCGCGACCGGTTTCGACCAATAAGTTGGGCATTATCAAGCTACCGGGCAGAACAGTGCTTTTGTAAACTAGCTGAGTTTATACATATAGTCAATTGTTAAAAATATAAATTAATAGATAAAACAGAAAATAGGTATCACAGAATGAATAGTACAACAATAACTCAGTTATTGAAAATGAAAAGCTCGAACATACTCGAGCGTTAAGCTCGAGCTTAAAAATACTCGAGCTCAGTTGACAGCACTACTAGCTTCTCTCGAAACTACGTCCTAGTGACGTAATAGCAAAGCAATTTTTTGTTTTCCACATTACTTTGAGTTATAAAATCTAATTCAAGGTCGCAGTTGATTAGATTTAAAAAAAAATTAAAATAGATAATACACAATGTTAATAATAGCAACATTTATTTATAAATAATGCAACTTCCATATATTTATATTCGAGAGAGATGGATAAATAGACAAACTTATACAAGATTAGTGCCGTCTGGCGTGTTGAATTTAGAGTAACATCTTTCAACCGTATTTCAGAAACCGTTGTTTTACTTTAAGTACATATTGATTCGAATTTAAGAGGACGAGGCAAACGCATTACTTGTAATTCTTGCGATATTATTATAGTACAATATATTTAAGAAGTAAATTACATTCTATTTGTCTATTTTATCCATTCGAATCACGAAGAAAAGTATCTTTAGCAAATACTTACAGTGATATACATATAAATATCTAGCTATTTACGACATAAGTATATTAAAATGAAATAAAAACACTTGGTTAGTTTCACAAAAATTTTCCGATTTATTACCGACGATCGTTTCAGCCCATCGGCTATTATCAAGGTAGATTCAAATGGTACTAATTCTAACAGTCTGGTTACTTATATTTATAATATA
>JADQWA010001467.1:0-13227 GCA_018344505.1 Nebria ingens riversi
AATCGATCTTGTTTTGTACATACTAAACCATATATTTGCGCACTAAGTAAGATTTATAAAAATTAAACATGGTTAAATGATAATAATGAAATTATTTAACATTGTATATAATACAAAAATAAACAGTCCCATATATTTGCATGTTTTATTTTCCCCAATTAATTTTACAGGGATTTTTATACTACAGTAAAATTAAGCACTTATCTGATTACCGCTTATGTTCAGACATCGCATTGTCATCTTCTACAAAATTATACATTTCAACATTGCAGAAAGCATATCGTAAAGCATCTTTATAAATAGTATAGTAAAATCCGACTTTGACTAAATCTTGTGGTTTAATGAACACATTCCCCTCCAGATTTAATAAGTATTCAAGATCGTTAAACTTGTAAGAATAATTTATTTCATTTCAATGTCTTGTTCTTATATAATTCATAGAGTTTATTAAAACTAGAAGAGATATTTTATATAATTTATTGCTAACATTTTTACAGTTCAAAATCTAATAATTTCATATATCATATTCATGTATCATATTGCATATCCTTATATATAACTTTATATCATATTTAACACTTCAAAATATTTTTGATAAAATTCTCTACTTAACCATAATTTAACTAAAAGTAAGAGAATGCCGTTTCCTCAATTAGCTCTGGATGTACTCGTATATTCAACAATTATCTCATTGCTAAATAGCATACATGATTGTCAATATTTAAAAAAAATTATATTATTCAAAATATCATTTCCAAATACTACAGCTTTTGATAAGATATCATTATAAAATACCTTGAATATAAAAATATTTATTAAATTTATATTGGGTTCTACATCAAATAGTGTGGTAAGTGAATGCGTTACTAAACATATTTCTCTATTAACCCACTCAATCGATACAACATTTACATCGTTAATCGTTTGATAATATAATTTATGTATACGCAAACTTTCATATTCTATATTACTGTTTCCTTCTAGAAAAGTTGTTATCGTTGAATGCATTGTAGAATATCATTCCACAGATTTTAAATTGGTTGTTCTTACAACAACTTGAAATTTTTGCCTAGGATTAATACCAACTGATAAACATATTCTCAAACTTTTGTTTAATGGATACAATATAATATATATAATATAACTTTCTGTTTAGCGGTTGGTTGAGGATTGAAGACTCCTGCAGCATTTAGCTAAGCAGATGGCTAAGGATTGATGAATGTCAATTCTGTCGATAAAACATTTTCATTATTATCGACAGAAATTTGTTTTCGGCCAACACCAAGTCCAGTAGGATTTTTTGTTTTCTTGATTCAAGCATTAGTCTGATCAAAATAAAATTAAAATGAAGTATATCAAGAATATTCTTTGACTTGCTCATTATTTGTACGATGCCCTAGTTAATAACAGTCTACAATTATATCACTCGTTTTTTATATCGAAATTTGATTGTTCAGTAGATATATAATTGGATAAAAACTGAGCTCTGTAGAGGAGTGTCACAACTCCACAGCACTATTTTTGCAAAGATATGCAAAGTGCAGTTATCAGTTGTTATTATTCTCTAGTAGTGCTCATTGTTTCAATATGTGGACGACATATGCATTTGAAGCTATACCCGAGATAGTTGACTTAACAAGTGCTGTTAATAATATTTTTCTCAAGTTGACATACTGAGGCGAGACGCTAAACATGCCATAATATATGGCAATAAGCTTGGGCTACTAGAAGATTTCTTAAAAGATATATGTAAACGCTATTCTAATAGGACAGGAAACTGGCAGAGACTATAAGGAAAACAAAATATCAATTGAAGCTCTAATACAGCAATTGGAAAGTATTGAATGGTACGATTTCCTAAAAGAGTTACAAAAATTTCTTCCGAAGAAGTAAAATTATTCATAAAATAATGGTTATTTATTATTTTATGTTTAGTTTACATGTAGAAGTGTAGTTAAGTAGTCACTATTGTACTAATTTTATTCTGTTAAGTTTTGCAAATGCATTTACTATTCGAGATACACTGGATTACCTATATTCATATGGGTACATAAAAATTGAACAAAATGAATTAATTACTATACATGAGAACGATGTAAAATATCTATAGGCCCTAAAATCATTCTAAAATTATTATAAAATACCACATGATAATTTGACGCAGACAATACAATTAATGAAGAAATTGCCATGCGTTGTATCGGACGATTTAAATTATAGTCTTCGACCGTATCATTGGAGTTTGATAACCATTACTTGGGATTTTATCATTACAAATTTTCATCTTATCCCTATTGCAAAAGAAGCGTTTGCAGTTCGGGCAAAACATGCAGATATTAAATTTGTTCACAAGGCATATAGTAAAATATATCATATAATTATAATGCTAAACAATATTGCAATAAGCCGTTCGATGGAACAGGAGGTGTTCTTGGGCATGCATCTCTTCCTCAGACTGAAGTAACAAAATATGTTGATATTCATCTAGACATTGCAGAAAATTGTAGTCAAGAATTCAGTCAAACAGCACTAGATAGTACAACAAATTTATTTGAAGTTCTTGTGCATGAGATTGGTCATGCGCTCGGCATTGGACATTCTAATGATAGGAATTTTGTTATGTATGCACATAATTTAAAACAAATGTTTAACAATATATCTGATTTTAAATGTTTAAGTGATGATGATATTATTGCTATTCAGAGGTTGTATAAGCCTAAAGTTGTAACACATTCATTCATCTAAACCTATAACAGTAGTAATACAAATAGTAATATTCCTGTATACATAATTCAATAAGTGTATTTTTAATACCAGTTTTACTAATCCTGAGGTGTTCCCAGCAAATTTTTGACTTTATATTTGAATTTCTAGTATTAAATTTAGTATAATGATATGGGTGATATGTTTTTGAGAGGATGAAATATAAAGGAACGAATTTTTTACTTTAATTTTAAATTCTCCATCTTAAATTTAGTATGATGACAAGTGTCACAGCTTTTTGGACTAATGTTTTATAAGCAGGTTGTTTACTATAAATTTGAAATCTCCGCCAGAATACACCGCATGCGCATTTACATGAGATACATATGGCGAGATATTTCAAATTTCGAAATCGCCGCCTAAGATGTGTTGCATGCACTCTACACATGTGTATGACATCACGCTGTGAATTCCTGTCCTAGAATCCGCCAATCTCTCCTACTACCTGAGTTGTTTGGTTTTTAAAACTGTAGCAGTGATCCTGAACTTTTTAATGATCTGCCGGTCTGTCCGATGTAAAAGCAATCGCACTCAAATTGGATGGTTTATTTTTGAAATCCTTCGTAAACCTTAATGCTGTCGTTTACCAAAATCATGAAAATCGACATGCACGAAATTACTAATTAAACACGGTTCACACAGTATTTTCGAATATTTTTTTTGGTGATTTATTCTGTATTTTTTTATTTGTTTATATTTAATTATTTAGATTAGATAATCCTTCTTGTAGTTTAATACTTTATAAGAACGATTTTAGTAAAACATTTATAAATGGGGGGTCGCCTGAATAATAAAAATGTTTATTATCATTTTTCATAAAACGTAAATTAAAGTATTTTTAATAATACATATAAATAAAAACATCGGCCATGTGTTGGCCCTAAAATTTCATGACAACAATACTTACTTATCACTTCGTAAAAGAAATTAAAGACAAAAAAGCATACGAATTCTAGATGTCATTCTAACAATTGTTTGGAATTTCATTTGCTATGACCCATATTTAGAAATCTTCTTTTTAAAGCCACACATATGTATAATTAGATTTTGTTTGATAATTTACCAATAAATAACTAAAGGCATGTATGTATATATAAAGAAATATTAATTTACGTCCAACTATTACCAAAATCGCAATAATTCATATACTCAGACATTGTGTATTTCATAGCAAACAAATGATGACATTAAAAATGTACAAAATAGTTACAATATTTAAAAAAAATAAAAAATTACTGTAATAATTCTAGCGATTTTTCAGTGTGAACGGGGAAACGCTTAGTGAGAAGATAACATATAACCAATTATTTTATTGAACAGATCAGTTTGCGTAATTATATGATTATGGGGGTAGCCAAATCTTAGAAATAAAGTGTTTACCGATTTTTAGTTACGGTGTAAAATTTAAGTATATGACGACCTTAAAACTAAATTGTTTCTGAAAACAAAAAATCAGATATGAAGCGGGATACTTTTGTTATGCATGGAATATAATGAAAACTTTCCTTCATTCAAGAGCACAAAAGAAACAGGTATTCAATAACGAGTCAAATTTGGAACGGTGCTGAGATGTACGGCAGCTGCTGAACAGCTACTGATGGCGCATGCACAAGTTCAGTTTGTCTGCTATTGACGTTAAATAAATTATTTATTAAATAAAATTTGTATATGTTGTTAACCTTTTAGGACTAATAATTTGCTCCTTTTATTTTATAATATTATAAATAGTTGTAATTTATAATAAAAATATATAAGAAATCTTTGTTTTTTTATATTAAATGTTCTTCACTTTTAGTTTTTTTCTAATTTTTGGGATAAAATGGTAAATTTTCAGGATAGATTTACCACTTTTTATTAACACGCGTCGGACTTAAAGCTTTTTGACCTATAGGCGCGGCTAACTGTCTCTTCATTCCTGTTTTCCGCGCCTGTCGTTCTAGATACGAAATATTTCATACATCTCTTTTTTGTGAAATATTATCGTCTTTAATTTTTGTCTTACACTTTTTTTTGTGTTTTCCACATTTAACGCGATATTTACAAAAAGCCAATTTTTTGTACCTGTGACCAATTATTTTAGACATTGCACAACTATGACCCATGTAAACTTTTTTTAAATTTTCATTTAAATACTAAACTCATGCAAAATTTCTGCTTGATTAGAGCTTTTATACTTTTTTATGTCTGAGCACTGGACTATAATGGATATATGGGACGTGAGCTTAAACACGCTTCGATTTGTGTGGAAAGTGTGTACAGTACTTCAAATGTTAGAGCTGTGTCATTTGTTTTTCGTTGCAAATGATGCTTTATAAATTGTGTATTCCATGGCAAGCCACTTTGTTTTCTGATATTCAATTAGGATCTTTCCAATTAGGGTCTACCGGGTTTGACCTGCAGTAGTTTTAAAGATTTGTTTTTATTTAGTTTAATTTATGGATGTGCATTTAACCGTATTCATATAATTTTGTATATTGTATTTAGCTACTTTGTTTTCTTTGAATTTTCAACTAGTATTTTGCCGGACGCAATCCAGCTGAAATTAGATTTTTGCAAGTAATGGTTACTTATGATCGTTGTCATTTGCCGCATACATAATAAATTGAAAAGTATTTCTGATCCGATGAGCATATCAACATTTCGTGACATATTAAAACTCGGAACTACTAAATGTATGTTTGATAGAATGTTGATATTTGAAATATGTAACTTAAATAATAATAACACATGGTAGTTTTCACAAAAAATTTATTTATCGACGCATTTCGACTTTTCAGCAATCATCAGGACTCATGTATCCTGATGATGACTGAAAAGTCGAAACGCGTCAATAAATATATTTTTTTGTGAAATCTTCCAAGTGTTATAATTATTTAAGTTAACTTTGTTTCACCAAGTGCCAACCACACAAACAATTGATTTTATTGAAATATGTAATGTGACGAAGCTAACGGAGTAACACAATCTCTGTGTTAAAGTTACATACGCGGTTAGCATCTCAATATTATTTGTTTGTAGAAATACTGACTGTGCTTCGTAAAACACGTTAAAGTTCCAATCGGATTGGTTTTGACTAGAAATTTGTATTTTAACATTGCGCTTATGGGCTCTGCTGACTATAAATACCGCCTGTTTCTATTGAGCTGAGCTCAGTATTATTCATTCCGTCGTAACATCTACACCATCTCCGTCGAAAGCACCAGGTGAGTAATTTTGATTTATTAACCGTCTCCACACTAGAGTCTTCCTAGTGTGATCCGTTAACCGCTTCTAAAAAAAACACATGACCGCTGAAGGATAGTTCCAGATATTTCATCGAAAGTGTTTTCTAGCAGCTCACTTTTTACTTTCTTTTACGAAGTAATAAGTAAGTATTGTAATCACGAAAAAAAAAATTCTCGAAATTTTAACGGAAATACACCTTTTGACCTTCCTGAATCGAGTCTGCCTATTTTTGCAATGACGTCTGTGTGTGTTTTGTGTGTGTGTGTGCGTGTGTGTGTGTCTGTGAGTCTGTACGCGCTCTACATCCTACACCGTTGAAGATAAAATTATGACACTTTACACTTATGATTTGTATATGCCTGAGAAGAAACCTCCTAGTTTTGAAAAGCATATTCTAACCGGAAGTGCATGTTTACTTGAGTAATTTTTTGTCATTTCTGCAATATCTCCGAAACGGCTGTACTTACAATAAATATAGTTACATTAACATTGAAAGATATTAGTATTCTGCACAACTTTTGTTTGAAACATTTCTTCAAAAAGTACCAGTTACAAGATCTTATCTTATTGATATTGCCATAGTTACGTAGGTATGGGAAATTATATATAATACATCGCATCTACTATGCATGTCAATTGTTTTAAATATTCAAATATTTTGACATTTAACATTTATTGTCAGTGTTTACAAATTAGTTTAGTGAAAAAGCGTTACATAAAGGTTACTAAATAATTTAAAATATTATATATAAATATAAATGTCCAGCCATAATAATTTTTAATAATGTGTAATGAATAATTATATTTTCTGTATATTACTATAGAATCGAACATTTTAAATCTAAAATACATACGTTTTATTAGAAATCTGACAATAATCTAACTTTACAGTTTTACTGGATTTTTTATGAATGAAAATATTTTCTTTTAAATTTTAACATTTTATATTTTAGTTTATATACTATCAAATCAAAATATACTGACTACGTAAAAGAAAGTGTAGGGCCAATACATGGCCGATGTTTTTATACTAAATTTAATCTTTTCAGATAGTATTATTCTTTGGGAATAGTATTAGGCCGTTTGTTTAATATTGTCTTAGTTACGATGGGTATTAAGGAGGTTAGTACCAGTATTAACGGAGTACTACGAGATTAAATATTTTTAGAATGGAATAACGATAATACTGGACACTTATACCGGTATTAGCGCTAATTTCTTTCAAGAATTCGGCTGTTAACGTCAATCGTTACAAATAGATTTAGTGAATCAAAAGTAAAACACACACAAACAAATATTCCAATTATGAATTTGCTTGTATTGATTTGTATTTGAAATTTGATGTCTTCAATAAAGTGTATTACAAAGAAGAAATTTATATATACGGTAATATATTGACGCTCGCTCGCTAGTCGTAAGATCGAGCGAGCAAGCGACCAACATGTTAACAAGTATATGAAATATTAATATTTTTGGAATCAGGGCGATAAAACTTTTTGCTTAGGACATTTTTCAATTTGAAAATGCTACAAACAAATTATGCAAACACTTAAGCTCTTCTGTACTACGTACGGCGGGCTAAAAATCGTATCAATTATGCCTGGTAATTGTGGAACAGAAAACTAAAATAGACTCAAATTATTTGATACCTAACATCTATTGTCACAAATAAATCAGATACTAAATAAAAATTTGCATGTTATGGGAATAAAGTTAATATTTTCTAAATCAATTCATCAAGATATTAACATTGCGTCAATACGAAATGTGTCAAATGAAGTCACACATCTGTGAAAAGAAGTCATTTGATTTCATTCTTATGTGGTAATTGTCTACGTAACAATAATAATTGTTTAAATATAAACTTCAGCGGCACTTTTCAGTGTCCCGGTCTACTCTTTGACAAATCTGTTCATTGGAAATTACATATTACAGAACGAAAACTGTCTAAAGTATGTTATTAGTGACACACGACGTCAATTATTATGTATGGTTTAATATTTTGCGGTGCTAGTTCTGACTGTGATATATCGTATATATGCTCGTGCTCATAACAACTTATATAACGCTTCATTACATAATGATTCTTTATAATTAAATGATCGTTATCAATCTATAATGATTCATAAATATTACGCTTGTTTTTTAGCAATTCGTTTTGTATCAATCGATTGTTAAAATTCCTAGTAACATTTCATGCATACAACGTACTTCATGATTATTATATTATTTATTACCTAGACAACTTAAAATTTACTTTTATTATTATTATTTTATTTGTGCATGTAAACTGTTTTGTCAGTGTAAAGAGGTAAAATGAAAAATGAAAGAGTTTAAGGCAACAATTTAGATAAAACTGTCATCAGAATCAGAAATAGTGAAAGATAATGGTGGCCTTTACGAAAACTAGCTCGGATCACACGGATCGGTCTGTAGACGTTCGTAAATGCAGTCGGATAAATCTTTTCACGTTCGGAAAGTAATCCAATCAGCCGGCCTGAGCAATTCGAGCAGGTTTTTTGGATCTGTTTGAAGAGCAGGGTGCGCAGGGTTGCTGTCACATTTGGTGCTTATTTCAAATAAACGTCAAGTGTCATAACAAAAAAATTAAATTGACAATTGTCACACAACGGCGTATTTATTTTCTCTGTGCAAATTGACAGCATCTTATGAACAAATTGAACTTTCACTTTCAATAATTATGCAAGTGCTAGTGCCAGTAAATTGTAATCCCTAAAATTAAATTAAAAAATTTTTTTTTCTATATTTGTATCAGATAATAATTTAGCAATACTGAGTATTAGAGGGCCTCACTGACGTTTAGAAAAATCAAACGACTGTTTGAAGGCTAGTTCACAGACAATGTTTGCTTGATTTTCACAAAACTGCAAATAAAAAAATATTTATCAGCGTGTGCTTTTTAATAATTTCAAATGATTTTTTTAACTTATTTAAACAAAAAGTCCCTTCGTAGGGTATTCCTTCTCTATCCCTCTACCCTCCTCTCCATCCTAAACTTAACCCTGGTTTATAGGGCAACTCTCTTCGGAACGTAATCTTTTACTGTCCCGCTCCCTCTAAACCTAAATTTTGCCTTGGTTGAAGGGGCAACTCCCTTTCTCTGCCCTCCTCCCAACCTAAACTTTCCCATGTATAAAGGGCAACTCCCTTCGTAGGGTATTGTTTTTCTGACCCCACCTCCTCAACCTAAACTTTGCTCTGGTAAAAGGGGTTACTCGCTTCTTAGAGTATTCTTTCTCTGTCTCCATCCCCCCAACCATAACTTTGCCCTGGTTTGAAAGATAACTTTCTTCGTAGTTTATTTCTTCTCTGCCTCTCCACTTAAACTTGGGTTAGGTTTAAGGGGCAACTCCCTTCGTTGGGTATTTTTTCTCTGCCTTCCTTCCACCTAAGCTTTGCCCTGATTTAAGGATCAGAGAATTCTGTCTCTTCCCCCTTCCCGCCATAACTTTGCTCTAGTTACTGAGGCAACGCCCTTCGTCTGGTATTTTTCCTCTGTCTGTTTTTTTGCGGATATTTCAGTTAAACTAAACGTTACAAAGTGTATTTTACGCTGAATAAAATGCTACTAACCAACAATATGTTCGCAATATTTGCGTGTAATTCCTTTGTTTATCAATACATTTATCAATATAAAAATATAATTGAACTTGATACGCTAATTGGGAACTTTTTTATATTTTAAAATAGTAAATATTCTAGGTATTTGTGGTGTATCTAAGAGAGACAGAAAGAGGAATACGTGGGTATACGAGTAGTGCGATATTGCCAAAATGTCGTACGTAGAATATGTGTCAAATGAGGTGGCATGGTTATGTTGAAAGAATGTCGAATGAAAGATTAGCAAACAAGATTTACGTGGACGAGATGAATGGTGGGAGAATGCGGGTCGTCCGCGGAATAAGTGGAAGAATATGTTTGAGAATGAATGATGAATGTGAATGAAGCGAAAGCAGTGTGTAAGGATAGAATAGAATGGCGAAAGATTTTCTAGATGAAAATGAAACAGGTTTTCTGTCACCTCCCATTTTGGGAATAGGTATTAAGTCATGTATGCATGTATGTATGCATGTATGTATGTACGTATGTATTAATGTATGTATGTATCTATGTATGTATGTATGTGTGTATGCATGCATGTTTGTGTGTATGTATGTGTGTATGTATGTATGTATGTATGTATGTATGTATGTATGAATGTATGTATGTATGTATGTATGTATGTATGTATGTACGTAAATATTGACATTTGATCTAGTCAAACTTTCATGGTTACGATTTTGTTATTTTGTAAACTCAACATCGTTGGCAACTGTCAGTGAGACCCATTCATTTAATTTCAAATGTATCTTTATTTTAATTAATTAATTTTACATTGTATATTAAACATAAACATTATTTGGACAACGTGGTGGTTTTTATAAGCGTTTATATTTGTGTGTATGTTTTGGTGTGGTTCCTCCAAAGTGTTAGGATTGTGTATATGGGAAAGAGGGAGAACATAAGAACCCATTTTACATAAATGTATCGTCAGACGATAAAACTTAACCTACTTAACATAGTCTGCATTTTAGTTGGTGATACAGTAAGTGTTTGTGATGAATGTGATACGTGAGTTGTTAATGGGGAGATTGTGTGTTGTTACAGTATGTTTATTGTTCAGATGTCGTATTTGTTAATGTTTTGTGTGAATTGTATATAAATGTTAAATTTATCTGCTTTTGTGGCAACTTTATTGAGAAGTGCATTGAGTTGTCTAACGGCTTTGAGAGTATTGATGATGATGATGTGATTGTTTAGTTTTTCTATTTCTCCTACAAGTTCTGTGCAGATGTCGAGTGGGCAGATGCTATCGTTATTTAGTGGTAATGGTGGTGAGGCAGCGGCTAGTCTCGGAGCTCCTAGTAAAGAATGAAAACTAAGATTCGAAACCATGAGAGCCAGTTCAACCACTGGTTGTGAAGCCATTTGTTGTTAGTCGAAATTGGGGAGTCAATATATTTCTTTGGTCCTTTGGCTGCAGCAGCAACAGCTTTGGTGCCATTTAGAGCCTTCTGCTTTAATTTGTTTTTGTAAGTAAGACATTCAATGCTATTGGCGAGATGATCAGCTCTACAGTTGACACACTTAGGGGGGATTTTACGGATATTGCTGCAGGTGTGTGTGAGATGGTATAGCGAACATTTTTGAGGACAGGCGGCCGTTTGTGGTGGCGTAACCCCACATCTGTCACCGGTGGCACTATATAATTACCTTGCGATTGTTATGCCTCTCCCAAGTGACATTGTTGTAGAAAAGTGTGGGTGCTGTCCGTAGTAAGTAAGTAGAGGGTCGTCGTGTGTTATTCATTTTGAATAGCTTGTCAGTCTTAATTTTGTGATAAGCCAGTTCTTCGTTAAGTTCGCCGATTATGGGTTCATTGTCAAGTCCTCGTATAGCAAAAGCATGTGTTTTGGTAGTCTTACTTGTGTATGTTTAGTAGTGGAAGTCTTCGTCCTTGATCATATATATATATATTTTCATTAAATTTGTCAGGTCAGTCAGGTTCATCGCTCGTCCAGGTATGATAATTGTGGGTGGTGGTCAACTTTTTGTCTTGGTATATGCTGGGCTGTTCGGTGGTACATTGGGTCCGTCAGCGTTTGTAAGTTCGTCATTGTCAGTGGTGTAGCCATCGTTGTCTGAAATAGAGTGATATCACTTATTTGTACTGGTCTGTGTCCTTGTGTATTGTGTGGTGGTCCGTCGGGTTGTCTTTTTATGTCTTCAGAAGGGTACATAATCCTCTTCAGGTGACTCACTCCTGGGTCTCGTTGAAGTGAAAGATTTAGTCGCTTAGGAGGCAAAGCTGATACTGGGATTATTCGCCACCGGTGGTAGGGCAGTGGTGGGAGGTTGAGTGACCTCCCTTGGTTCGGCTTAGCGAGACACCCTAATGGGAGAGAGATCAATTGACGCGTCTGAATGTTGTTGCTGCTGCTGCTGCGGCTGTATCTGTAACGATGCGTTCATAGAGGATAGCGTTGGTAAAAAAAGTATACCTGTTTGGGCCGTGTCATAGGTTTGTGAGGTCGTTATTGAAGGTTGAGCGCCTTTAGTGCCTTTAATGCCACTATTTGGTTTCTGTTCATATTTCTATTTGTCATGTGCCTTTGTTATACAAGTTAAGTAAACGTGTTTCACGATTACTAAACAAAATATTTTTATAACTAATGAATACAGAATACAAGTAGATACTTCAATCTCTAAAATGCAACTAGCTCACTTAAAACTAAAAGACAAAGTTGTGACATTATGATATTCTACAGGATGTACAGAAATACGAAGAGTTACGTATTATGGAAACGCTGTGGTCATTAGTTTCTATGGAGACAGATGATTTAACTCCTCCTTCCTTAGATTCGAGCGTCATCTGGAAGATGCAACTGGGATTGTTGATGGTTGAGAGGTGAAGTCCTCGATTGAAGTTCCACATCTTGGTTCTTGGGTGTGGGTGATCTTCTGTTTGAAATTCTTCCTTTGATGAATACTACGAAAGCAGTTACGCTAATAATTAGTAGAACAACATATAAAATTAAGATTGTGATATTTGTTGTGTCGCTGTAATATTCTTCGATATTGTCGATTTTGGTATTGGGTAGCTTCAAATCTCTAATGTTATTGATGTCGATCCTCATTTTTGGAGTTTGTCTCGTGTTTAACTTGATTTGAAAATCTTCTAAGTTGATTGGTTTGCCGAAGGTACCGTCTTTAAATTTTGGTTTATGATTTTTAAATTTCAGTTGACATTGGTCTTCTTTTATGAGGAATATCCCTTCAATTGTTTTTATTTCGTCGCCTTGTTGACATAGTACGTGAATTGTTTCGGAATTTGGTAGGACAACCAGATATTCATTTATTTCTTCTATGATTTCTACGTGGTTCTTCTTTAATCTAATTTTTGTATATTGGCAGTATTTATTATCATTGTCTAATATGATATTTTTCACAAGTTTCATCTTTTATTTCCTGGACTCCATTTAGGCATTGTTATATGATTCCCTTAGTGCATGCGCCATTCAGTGATTTAATATGGCCCTCGGGTGATTTGAGAAAGTGGTTTTTATTTGGTGCAATGGTTACAAATTCAGTCTTATATTTAGTTGGAATGGGAATGAGATGGTATAATTGGAAATCTTTTTCATAGTTAATGGAGATTTCTAAAAAGTAGAAGATCTT
>JADQWA010000406.1:0-10100 GCA_018344505.1 Nebria ingens riversi
TACACATTTTTAAACAATTAAATTCGTCTCTGTAGAATAATTGTTTTAACGTGACACCAGCGCACAACTATTTCATAATCGACTGTATTTTCTTAACAACTAAACACGTAAATTTAAAACTGACTTATTCATGCCTTACTTATTTAACTTTATTTTATTATATTTATTACTAAAAGCATAATAAATCTTAGAAACTAAGAACTGACGTCATCCATTAGCTGACCGCTTATAAAAAATTACAGTGTTGTCACGTTTAACAATTCACAGAGAGATTTGAAAACGAAATTCATAATTTTACCTTGAACAATTTCCACTGCAGAGCGCTCACACACACACACACATACAGACGTCATTCTGAAAAGAGTCCGTTTCGATTCGACTGATAAAAATACATTTCTACATTTAAGTTTAGTTTACTTATAACTTTTTTGCTACAGTCGAAGTGCAAATATTTGTTAATTTTGACTTGTTTTCAACTTGTACTTCCTTAAATAACAACCAAATCTACTCGTGCGAAAAAACATTACCATGTTAAAAGCGATATAATTCATTTTACGAATACAATCCCGCTATTATTTTCTTTACGAATAATTTTGTTTGTGTACAAGAAGTAAATTTGTTTTTACTTAATTATACTAATATGTAAAATAAATCCAAAATAAAATATTCTAATATAAAATAATACAATAAAATATAATAAGCTTTATGCTATTGATAGATTTAATAATATAAATAATTTCAACACGCATGTACACAAAAATACGTAAATATGCAAATAGCATATTTGTGTTCTGTCATTAAAGTACAAATACAGTTAGATCGAACAATAACATCATTTCAATGAATAAGCGGTGTGTTTACGGAAATTGAATACACTCGATAAATATTTGCGTTGTTTCATTTTAATTTTTTTGTTTGATATTTTCTGTTTATAGATTCTAGTTTAAAAAGATATTTAAAGGTTGACGTATTGATATATGTGTCTCCAAAAAAATTCTATTGAATTAATAGAATCGCCGAATTAAAAATAGATATCTTTACACTGCTTTACATGGCACTCCTAAACAAACAATTGTTTTTCTTTCTATTCAGATTTTATTTTGTAAATATAGGAGGCTCTGGACAGTGTTAAAGTGCGTAAGTGTACTGTATAATAATCGATATGAGAAGCATGATTCCATTCCAGAGCGATATCATGAAAATTGTAGGTTGACCATAAATTTATGAGACTCTCGTAAGCAGCTGCATAGCCTATAGCGTATCTATCAATACTTAATCGAGATGAAATATGCCAAGACCAAAGTTTTATGATCTAATTTAGGCCTGGTAAGCAGCGTAAACCTTGTTATGGGAAAACTTCATATACCTGTGTAGGTATACCTAAATACATTACATACTTAATGATATATTACTGTATATTTTCGCCATTCGAAACTTTAACCAAACTATACCAATAAATACAATTCAGGATGAGATAACACCACATTGTCATATGAAAACAAGCGTTTTACATTTTACAATAATGTTTTTATTTTCACATCCTTTTTACTTTCTTATACGAAGTAAAAAGTAGGTATTGTAGTCATGATAATAATTGATCTCGTGTTTTTAATAGAAACACCATTTGACCTTCCCTTAATCACATCTTTGAGCGCGCGTGTCGGAAGAGGGAGGGGGGGGGAGGGAGCAAGAAGGAGAGGAGGTAAGAAAGGGAGGGGGTAAGAGAGGGTGTTGGTAAGAGGAGGAGGGGGTAAGAGGAGGAGGGGGTAAGAGGAGGAGGTGGTAAGAGGAGGAGGGGGTAAGAGGAGGAGGGGGTAAGAAGGAGAAGGGGGTAAGACGATTGAGGGGGTAATAGGGGGAGGGGCCAAGAGGGGGGGGGGAAGATGGGGGGGAAGAACAAAAGTATGGGGGAGAGAGAGATTTTTGAAGAAAGAAAAGTAGAAAATAGTGCTTGCAAGATACTGCAATGAATAAATTTAGCGTCAGATTTTTTTTATCTTAAAGCTAAGAGAAACAAAAGTTGTTCTTATTGTTTTGAAATAGAACTATTTTAATTGAATGGGAAAAAAATGTTTCCATACAATAATTAAATGTCTAAACGATTATTTATTGCCGTGAGATAACATAAAAGAAGTTTTATTTTCTAACATTTTTTATAGCGTGATAGCTACAGAACATGACCCGAATGTATTCTTTGTGCTTACAAATAATGTGAAACATATTAAGAACATATTTTAAAGCCATAAAAAGCAAAATAAACTTCAAAGAGATATTTTAATATTAAATATTTACGTGTAAAAAATTACTGACCACGCAACTTGAGTATAAACTGGTGTAACCGAACTCGATCGATGCCTAGTCAGACGAACTCCAGCCACATAAAAACTTCACTTAAAAACGATATAAATTTGTCACATTACCCTTTTATTGTATCACAATTATAATTTCCATCACTTAAATTTACTTTTTGCTCTAAAACACATTAAATTCGAAATATTTCCTATGATTTTGTCCATTTTATTACTTAGAAAAAGTCAGAAGTTTCTAGTTGAATTTACGTTTAAATCAAAATGGACAATCACAACCAACTTTTTCTTATTTGTTTGAAAAAATAAATAACTAATTAAATTGATGGCACTATCTCTATTTTATATTTAAATCAGGGGTGGCCAAGCATTATTTTTAATTAATTTTCCATCCATCCATTTTTTTATCAATTTTTTTAGCGTAGTTTCAATTTCAAAATATGTTTATATTTTAACAAATTATTCATTAATAAAATTAAGGAAGCAGAAGTGATAATTTTATATTTTGGTAAATAGAGGTGTGGGTTGTTTTTGAGTTTACAAAATGACGTTTCAGTATTGATGGGATCGCTGAAACATTTTGATAGGTTTGTACCTTATAAATCGGCTCAACGTAATTCAAAATTACGTGCTTGAATAACTACAAAATGGAGGGCCTGGATTTGCGATGTAAAAACCCTCACTTTGGGGCCTTTTAATTTTTTGCTTCAGTAAAATGCGTTATTGCTTCTAAATCTTTACCAGATTTCTTATAGTTTTCAGTTTAGGTAAACATATATGTATATAGTGGAAATGATAAACACGAAAACGTATCATACGATAAATCAGTTAACACGAAATACATATTTGGTCTGTGGCGTAATAATTCGTTTTTTCCATACAACTACATTTTGTTAATAGGATTCTTCACGAGTCATAAAACTGATGTTTACATAAACCGATAGGCGTTCGTTTGCTTTTCAAAAACTGAATTAATTTTATGTACATTATAACGCAACTGCCCGTTTGAGAATAAAAACGTGTTTATATTTGTAGTTTTAATATTTTATATTGAAAAAAATTGGTTTTTGATTAAATATCTGTATAAACACCACCTTCGTATAATTCTTCCACTTATGCAAAATCAATATATCGTTCGTGTTAAAAGATTAATTAAATAATTATAATGATTTGAAATACTACAATTTTCGAGTAAAATAGCAAATATCAGTCCTATTCTCACTCTTATATAGAATGGGCCATCTGTTAGCTTTTATTTGAATTGCGTGTTATTTCGACAGTTTGCAACACTGACGCGATTAACATTGATAGATATGTAGTATCAAATCTCACAGCGGAGGTTTGATACTACATAACTATTAATGTCAAGCGCGTCAGTGTTGCAAACTGTTGAATTAACACGCAGTTCAAAAAGAAGCTAACAGATGGTTCACCTATACATACAGCATACCGTCGCACTTTTTGCTTCAACTACGGTTTGTTTTTTATGAACATAGTTACGAAACAATCGTGTTTATAATTAAAACATAAAAATTGTTGTAAATATTACGATATGAATATTTTATTAGCGGTAAACAAATAAATGTAATTGTGATGCAATTAAAGTATGATTCAATTACTTAAACTCATTTTTTATTGGTTTTGTGTGGTGTATTCGGGGTTGCTATTTATATAAATTAATTATTAATATATGATTGGTAATTTTTAGTTTTGAATTAATGCGCTATCAATGCTTTGATTTTATGTGAAATTAAAAGCAAATTTATTATTGTAACTCATTAGAGGAATTATGTTCGGTAGATTAAAATTAAATTATATTACTAAAATATAAATTAATCCATATAATTTTGGTTATTTTATGTAAAAGTTGTTAACGCAAACATATATTATTTAATTTAAAATATGTACATATATTAAGTGCACAGTCGTCCAAAACACAGTTGCCAAAAAATCTTAATACGATATAAATTATAATTTTCTGGATTTCAGTAACAGCATTTATAAATAAATTAGACAGAAGAATCATAATGTTTTTAAAAAGAGTAATTTATAGTATTTTTTGTTGGTGTTTGCGAAAATGATACATCATCCAGTTTCCGAGTAATAAATTAAAATATATTGATTAATATCCATTTCATTAGTTCCCTATCATGTAAAGTGGTCGAAAAAAAATCAAAATTGGTCTATTCAAATATTTTTTTAAATTACTCGCGCAAATATTACTGAAAATAATTGCATAATAAACATTTCCCATAATGGAAATTGCTGGTATTAAAGTCATTTGTAGAGTTTTAAATTAAAAAAAAAAATAGTACACTATTAAAAATAATTTTAGGTAAGGTCTTACGTAAAATATATATTTATGCAATTTTACTAAATTAGGCTAAAATAACTATGAAATTCAACGAAGTGCGTATACTAATTTTAATTGAAATTTAACGAAAACTTATATTTAAATTCATATTTAAGGTGAACCATCAAGTTCACTAAAACATCGTGCCTTGCAAATGAAAACTAAAAAAAACTATTCGATGTATATTTGCATACAAAATGCCTGGTAAAAATTTCATTTATTTTGATCTTGTATTAATGGAGAAAAAAAATTAAAACTATGAAAAAGTGCCTATTTTGGGGGTTTTTATTTTTTATCTCCAATAATACTAGTTAGAAAGAGATGAAATTTGTATCATGCATTTTTAATGCAATTTCACATCGAATGGCTTTTTTTTTAATAAAACTTCCAAAATAGGCACTTTTTCATAGTTTTTTTTTCTCCATTAAAACAAGATCAAATTAAATGAAATTTTTACCAGGCATTTTTTATGCAAATACACATCGAATGGTATTTTTTTTATTTTCATGTGCAAGGCACGATGTTTTTCTAAACGAACCTGATGGTTCACCTTAATAATGTTTTTCAGGTATAACAAGAAAGTTTTATTACGTAAAGAGAAATAAAAGTGGGAGTCATTTAATTAGCTCTAAATAATGTAATACAATAGAATCAATCTATATATTGATGTAATAAAACCACTAGAGTTGGTGCTCATGTTCTCATATGATATTACCTCTTAGAACCAATGAAGCACAGGATACAAACACCTTATTACATCATTTAATCAATGCACCACACATTCCTTCACTCCTGTATCCATTATGACATAAATATATCATACATGTGTTACACATTTAATTTAAACGATCCCAACATTACAAAAACAGTCTAAGACCACAAATATCTACGACCAATTATGACAAAGTATTGATTTTCTATCTGGCACAGACTGTTTTCTTGTTGTGACACGACCGTATATAGGATTGCAGGCCATATGTGTTTGAAAGGAATGCGCTACATATACGGCAAATAATTGGCGATCTCACGTTCCACACATAACAGTCTCGCCTCACCTATTTTCCTTTATTTTCTTTATTGTTCACGTTTTGTTTAAATTGTTAAGTCAAGAAAAGTATTTATGTTACCCAACAAAGCAAAAGCTTGCAACATATTTGTCGGTATCGAAATCAGCAAAAATTTAATCAAAGATTTATATTTATTGTACTACATACAGTACGTGTGAAAAATTGTTCATATTTATTTTATTATTACACATTAGATTAATATGTTTTCTTTGTTATATATATATACTCGTATATATATATATATATATATATATATATACATATATATATATATATATATATATATATATATATATTCATATTCATATATATATATATATATATATATATATATAATATATATATATATATATATATATATATATATATATATATATAAATCTATGTAGTTATATTATAAACAATAACACATTTTATTATTTAATAATACTCTTATTATTTAAATAAAATTTAAAGATGTTAATAAATATTAATATTTATTTACAAATAAAATAAATTCAGTTGGACTGCTTCTTAAAACATATGAATATTAAAAGATATATATATATATTATATATATAATATATATTAATATATATATATATATCTATATATATAACGTATGATATTATATATATATATACTATATTATATATATTATATATTATATATATATAAATATATATATCGTCGTCAGAAAGAGAGCTTATGTAGTGTTTTTTACATTATACGGCTGGCAATATTTTCTTACAAGTGTTGGCAGTTTATTCTGCTGTCACTGTTATTTTATTGATTTTTGTTGTTATTTTGTTCTCGTTTTATTTACATCTACTCATTATCGTATTTAGCATTGAATGTTTACACGAAATTTGACACAAAGAACTTAAAACAAAATTGATTTGTCAGCTTGACATATAGTTTAAGTTTGCATACTAGTATTCAAAGACGCGCATTGGTTATACGTTATACAGAAGATTACCGCGCTCTTTTCGGTTTAGTGGGGGTTAATTAAAATATTGCTTGTTAACGTCACCAAAATGGTGAAAATTATTGAACTTCAATTGCTAATATTTAATAAACGATACGGTCTAAAATGGTATAAATGGAAAAAATACGAATTATATTATAATCTAATTATAAATTGTTTATATTACATTTAGAAACTGAAAGTATCAACCTTATTAAATATGTTTGTAAATATTCATCGTTAACTATTTAAATATTGATATTTTTATTGCTTAGGAGGATATTTTGTAATTTCCATAAAATCGAATATATAATCGCGTAATTAATGATGTGCTTAAAGAAGTTCTTTCCTAATCTTTTTAGTGGTTTTCTGGATAAAACTCTTTATAGATATGATTAGCTGAAACTGTCTAGTAATACAGAAGTGATTTATTCAAATCAACAAAATCATATCGCTGTTCACACTTGACAGATACATGTTGCAAATGTATATAGTCACTCATTGTCAGAGTCACCATAGAAAGTATAGAGCTTTATAGAATGGCAACAATTCAGGATGAATGTTTTCGACAACAATTCGTGAACGCCAGACACAAATCTTATCAACACCCTAACCAGAACACGTTCCCCATCCGATCCGACAAGTGCAAGAGAAGACATCAATCTTACGGTTTGCATGCATCAACACTTGCATGCAGCGTTAAAACGTCAACCAAGAACTATATTTTCGTTCGTTGCTACGAAAATATATATATATATATGCACATACTATTGTGAAAAGTTCTATAGAAACTAAAATAAAATACTTTCCAAAAACAAACGAGAAGTGCTCGTTAATTTTTAAATTTTTTTATTGTATATTCGACTAAATGAAATAAAAGATCATGACGAGTGTTAGAGAAGCGTAAAATGTATAAATTAGTTCTGAATAGATAAACATTGTAACTTAAATTTGCTTTAGCAATAAAAACTTATTTTGAAGTAAACTTGTTAAAAATTAAGATATCAGAGATACTACAGCTTCATAAATACATTTTTGTTAAATATACAACTTCTTTTTCGTAAAATTTACTCCTCATATTAATAATGTAACCCCTAGACATACGCAACTCTCAATGTTAGAAAGCTGATATAATCTGCACACTAACACATTTATAATTTTAGAAAATATGTTAAATTACCATTTTATCAAAAAAAAAAAACAATTTGTTTTAGAGTTGATTAATTTTACTAATTAATTGACGATATTATATATAAATTGTATTAGGCACTACACTTCGTAGTTTACGTTATTTTTTATGTGGGTAATATGACGAATAAATAATAAAGTAGTGACTTGCAATCTGGTTTGGTAACTTTTAGTTGTAAGTTACCGGTAACTTACCCAAAATATAAAATTACGCTTATAAATATATGTATTTATATTATAAACAATAAGATATTTGATTATTTAATAATACTCATATTATTTAAATAAAATTTAAAGATGTTAATAAATTATTATATTTTATTTATAAATTAAAAGAAATTCAATTGACTGCTTCTTAGAACATATAAATAGTAAAAGATTTTGCCATTTTAGTTTGAATATATGTTTAAAATGTAATTTTATATTTTGTCTAAACATTTCTCCTTGAATTTTTGGAATACTAGAGTAGTATTTTGTAAAGTGAACGGGTAGCTTAAGTCATGATTACAGTACTCAACAAGTAATTATATTAGCTCTAATAATAAAGATGAAATTTATTTTGTCGTCCTTACCTGGTTCGTGCGTGTACAGGTCCAACGGTCAGTGATATTGTGAACCACAGTTTGTCCTCAATGTCGTCACTCGGTACACATCATCAGTCGATACGGCTTGGCGCCGTTCCATCCTCCAACACCATGAGACACAATGTATAATAACACCTGCTAATCCTCCTGTGTCCACGGTACACTAATTAAGCACTAAATATCACACACACAATTTAACACTTTTTAAGTTAGCGATAAATAGGACCAAACCATTAAAAAATCTAAATTACCGTATAAAAAGTATTAAATATTATATTTTCTATGTTCGACAACAAAAAATAGAAAATACGATTATTCCTAATTTGCAGAAAAAGCTCAACCAAACACACTTAATATAATATACATATAACTAGTCCATCTTAAATAATTCAATTAATTTTGTCTTAAAAAAAATTGAACATGTTGTATCATCATATATAAATTTTACTATGAACAGCTTTTAAATATTAGACATCTAATCTAGTAAGCTCACACATTGAAGCGCGTCCGTTGTTATTTAGGTTAAATTCACGCATAGATTAAATTCATATCAAGGAAACAAGTTGACATACGTTCATTCATTGTTATTCTTAAATAAAGATAAGTTGACCACTTGTACACAAGTAAGAAACGTGCCTGTCAAGTAATCACGCGCCGTCAAATGCTAGTCATAAACAGGATCACGTTTATTAGTTTTTTTTTTTCTGATTCTAAACGTCACACCACGTTTGTAAACCGACCGTAAGAGGGGGAGGATGCGAGCGTGTTTGAGCGCGTATACGCGAGTTTCTGAGCGTCACGCGCTAGAGTATGCGGGCGACTGAAGCTCCCGGCGCCACTGCTGCCGCTATCCGCCGCGGCGTTCGACGCGCCCCGGTACTGGCACCGGCTGCGCAATCCACACCATCGATCCTCGCACACGGCATCCACCGCCGGCCGCCGCCGCTGCTGCCGTCACTCGTACACCGCCCGCCCGCCCGTGCAAACATCTCATCACACCTAACCTCCTTCTTCATCCGATGCGAGAGCTTCCGCCGGTTGGGTCGGTCGTCCCCAGGTCTTCACTTGCCACCGCCGACCGTGCTCCCGTTTCTTTCAAACACGTTCTCCTCTTCACCGGTATATGCTTGCATTATTCGTTCCTCGAACGGTTTTAGTGTTATACCTCACTTTACGCGAATAAGGGTTGAAATATGTCTTAGGTGAATCTCTGTTTTGGCATGCGGTTTTGTTGAACAAAAGGTGCCTAAAGAACTTTACAAAAACTTGTGCTCGAGTTCACAACTTAGTTCAACCATCAAAAGTGTACTGGACACCTGCGAAATTCTTCGCAAATAAATGTTACAGTTGCCACATCAAGTCATATTTCAACGCTATTTGGTGGCAGCAGCATTCTTTCTCCATTTACACTTCTTCCAAACGCATTATACTTTATATCAGACGCACTTTAAAAAAATTAGGCCGTTTACTCAAGAGTTTTAAACATTACAAATAGGGCTACATCGGAGTTACAGAAAGTTACTTGTTACTTGTATTCATAAAATGTTGAAAGCGAATTTAAATAAAACCCTCAATTTTTAAATATATATTTTATACATAGGGTGGGCCAGCTGTTGGTTTCTTTCGGAAATGTCAACAGTTTGCAACACTGATGCG
>JADQWA010001469.1:0-56197 GCA_018344505.1 Nebria ingens riversi
ATATATATATATATTGCAAATTTTCTTTAGCAAAAAGTTCGTCTTGAACGAAGATAACAGTAACGCTGCTTGCGGCGTGTTAAAAATGCAGTAAACATTATTCAATTCAAATTAGTAGCTCCTATCTTCTATTTTATTATGAATACCAATTGTCAAGTTAACTTTATTTATTTATTTTTGTTTAATAATTTGATTTAATATTTTGACAATTTTTATACACATATTTGTACTTGTGCCTAAAGAAAATTAAAATTAATTATTAATATTATTATTAACCTTTACAACAAATAACATGTTTTAAAATGAATCAAATATCCAGAGCAAATATCAACATTGATAATACAAGCAAACCTTTGTTATTAAAGTCTACGCAATCACAGATAATAAATACAATATATTTTAGTGACGGTAAATTATTCATTGTTTGAAAGATATTTACTGTGTTTTTATAGTGAAGTTTATTTTGTGATGACTCCGTTTCTATGAACTCTGCGATGTAAAACGTGGGACGATTGCTACGACGGTTTGAGGAAAATAAGTAGACGGCATAGACGAACGTCCATGACAATTACGAGTCACAACCAGGCCTGGCTTATACACATATCATACACACGCCGCACAGGATGGGCCATCTGTTGGTTTCTTTTTGAAGTGCGTGTTATTTATATTATATATTGAACTTAGCCGCGCCTAACAGTATTATAGTTTAATAATATGTTTATATATTACCCGTAAACCACTTTTGTTAATAGTATGGCACAGAGAGATTCGAAGATTGAAATCTTATAAATTTTTCACTGTAACTGCTACTAATCGTATTCTATATTTTCTTTAGGAGTGTTTTGCTACCTTACTTTTTTATAAATAAATACATACTTTAATTTAGATGAAATCAATAATTTATTATGAGCTACGTGTACAAAACCTATTAGGTGGTATATTTTTAAAACATGTATATTTTACTTAGATTTGAATATGTTGCTTGGATTTTTAATCCAGTTAATTTTAGATGAAGTAGGTTGGGTGCTATTTAAATCTGGAGAATTATTGTCATTATTTTGATCAGTAATATCCACTATAAGACTTTGCCGGCAAAGGGTTGAAACCGTATTCATTTGAGCTGAATCTTTACTGCGTCTCATTTTAACTTTTCTGAATTTCGACGCTAAACTTGATATTCCAAATTTCCCATTTTTCTTTTTAGTGGCTCGAGGTAGAGAAACATATCCTTGACTGTGGATTTCAGGACGAAATTGTTGGTATGCAATTTCATCGATATTGATCATACCAGCACTGGCTGATTTGGTCAGTCCTTGGTATTTCATTTCATCACAGCTTGATTCGCTCCCAACGCTCACTTGACTTAAGCGATTCCGAGCTGGAAATTTAACAGAGTTCTCATGTTCTTTGCGGAAAATTGGTGGGGCTGATTTTGGACTGGCAGGTAAGGAGTCTTGATTTAAGAATTCTTCTTTTGCTTTTTGGAGCTTATTAGCGCGTTCTTGTAAAATTGGACTGGGCTTTAGTGGTTCAGGTTGGCAAGGAGGTATGGATAGTTTCAAATGTGGTTTTTTAGTTATTGGTTCATCATGTATAGAATCAGCTATTTGAATCGTTTTAGCTATATGGTTAACTTTGGAATCCATACTTGTTGACTTTAAAATTCCTCTTATTAATTTTGGCGAAGCATTATTTGAGCTAGTTTGATTAATTAATTCTGCAATGGGTGGATTCATCACGCTAGCGCTGGCTGATTTTTGCACTTGCTTCCGAGCAAATAATGGCGAGTACTTACTGCTGATAAATGGTTTACTAACTTCTTCTTGATAACGTTCAGTTTGAGCTCGAACTCTTCGTTCCAAAACAGGTGAACGCCATGCTACTGGCGAAGCAGAGCCACTACTTCCCCCACTTCTGTTTCCGGTTGTTTCATGTTCGGATAATTTTTGGTTATATCGTGCAATCATCAATCGAATTGCTGGTGAAGTTTCTTTCGTTAGGGGGCGTTCTCGACGCTGTGGAATTGGAGAATTTGGCAATGGAGGAAGATAAGATGGAGTCGATGGTCTGGAAATTTCAGTTTCGTCGTCTTTAGTTTCAATAGAAGTCATACGTTTCTTTCTGGGTAATAATGGAGAGCCAGAAGGTGAGTGGCTACGCCTTAATAGTTTATTGTTAAGGATTTCAGTATCAAAAATATCGTTGCATTGATTAATGGAAGTAATACAAGTTTTATCTGTTTTAGATTCATCTAGCTCAGGCGCAAATTGAGTAAAAATTTTGCGAGTAGTATGTACAAAAATTGATACTGGTGATGCTTTCAACGGTTCGTTTATTCTATCAATCAGATGTATGAAATTGGTATTTGTAGGTATAATAATTGTTGGAGCTTCAGAATGTGTAAATTCTTCAAATCCTGGCATCATTTTATCAATAATAGTTTCAGAATATTTTGATACGGATTCTATAGAACTAGTTTTCACTTTATCAATATCAGTATTGGAGTCACTGTGTGAATCCGAAATCCTTTTAGTCCGAATTAACTTCCTTCGAATATTCTTCCTAAATGTTTCATGGTTTGTTTTTTCATTTGATGTCTCATCTAGTGAACTTTTCGTAGATAGAATTTGGGAATTTTCACAAGAGACGTGAGTCAATGATGCAGAAGGCCGATTAAGTTGATAGCAACATTCGGTGGGATCTTTACGCTGCATGGTTGCTGAAGTTACTTGCAGCTTTACATAGTTGATCATTTGGTTGTCTTCTGATTTACTTTTTACAAGTTTCTCACGTCGCCGAGTTAATTTGGTTTTGTTGTTAATTCGATCTTCTTCATCGGAAGTATTGTCATCGACTTGCTGAGATACTGGCATTTGTTCCAATGAGGCACGTTTATAGAAACTGTTCTTGCGCTCTTTGTAGGATCCTTTCTTTCTTCGCCCGGGTGCTGTCATGTCTATTCAGAAAATAAGAAACTAATTAATGATTTAGAATTGCAGAATTTCGAATAAAGAGAATTGCATCATTCTTTCAATGTTAAATGTATATATGATTCCGATTCAAAAATTCTCTATGTACACTTTATTTGTGAGTTTATCGCGAAAATCTATAGTAGAATAAGAAAATATTCTCACTGATATTTAATAAGTAATCAAAAATTGATCAAATATAAATGTTTATGTACAAATATAAACACACACACTGCCTCTCTCCACACGCACATATCCACATCCATATCCACATCTACATACACACACACCTACAACCACATCCATACACCCACACATCTATGCCTCTGTCTTTTTCTGTACCTGCGACTATGTTTGTATCTGGTTAATTGTCTATCTGGTTAATTGTCTATCTGTCTGTGTGAACACTCTAGAGCCAAAACTGTTGAAGGTAAGATTACTTTAAAACTTTAAACTTAAGACTTGTATGTAGTCTAGATGTGCACCTTTTATTTTTGAAAATAATAGTCAAACGAAATTGCTTTTTTACTCAGAACAAATTTTCGTCATTTCTGCAATATCTACGAAACGGCTGCACTTACAGCAAATATAGTTATTTTCAAAATGAAAGATATTAATATTTTGTATAACTATTACTTAAAAGTTTCTTCAAAAAGTGTATCAGCTGCAAAACATTGCTACTGTACATTCTTATTTATGTTGCCATAATTACGTAGGTATGTGAAATTATAATTAATAAATCGTATTAATTATGTTCGTCAATTATTTAATAGGAAAATAAAATAGACTCGAATAATTTGCGATTTGAGATTAAAAATCTATTAACACAAATAGATTGAGAGAGGTTTAAAAGGCTAGTGATAGATATTGTAAAATTGAAGATTATATTCTGTAAGGTATTTAATTTATTTGGAAACAAAAAAATGTCTAATATAATAATTAACTAATATATAATGAATAATTATATTTTCTTGAGAATTTCATTATTTGTATTTTAATATCCTTCCTATCTAAGCAAAATATACATACTACGTATAAGAAAGTCCAGCGCCAAACACTGTAGATGTTTTATAAACATCTTTATTTATAAATAGTTTTATCGTTAAATTGTAATGGAATTTTGCTCAAAATAAAACATGCAGTTGATTCCAATTCTTGTTTCAAGAGGGCAGCTCAGAACAACGTGCGAGGCCTGCAATTTAATATCTATTGTTTCTAAATGTATAACATTTTTTCATTATATTTTATGATACGTATCAATATATTATATGCGCAATATACAAGTGGATACAACGGGATTGGTCTATCCAATAATAAAATGCTCGTGAGAATTTACCTGATGCTGCACATAGATAGGATAAACTTCTTTTCAATTCCTTTATTTTAAAAATTAACATGTCTACGTATTCGCATATATCTTGTCCATACTGTAACATACATTTTATTTAAATCACATCTGAAATGAATAAAAATAAAAATATGAATATACCTTATCGTTGAAATCTTCTATATTTTCTGCGATAAACGAATTGTGTGCAGTCTTCCTTTCGGATAGAGTAACTTTTAATTTATCTGTCTATAAAATAAACAACTTTAACGATTAAACTAATGAGTATGTAACATAAGGAATAACTTACAAGTGTTATTAGTTCTACGGATAAATCTTGCATAATATTCAAAGTATCGGATAGATGTGTTACTGTATACCCTGAATTGTCTGTTGATACATTTTTTGTGATAGCTAAATTGGCATCTTGAAGGAGTGATGTTTTGAAGGAAAGACTTTGACTCAACTCAATTTGTTGTATGAAGTAATCTTTCAAAATATCCTTAAAATGAATTGAATAGGTAATAATAAACAAAAATTATTATAAACATTTGCTAAGTTCCTCATCTAATATCTTTTAATTTTGACAATAACGCTTCAGCTCATAACATGATAAATTTTGTCATTTTTATCATAATGTGCCTGCATTTTTTTTTTCGTTATTTAACAATAATGCCATCCCTAGGTATAAATAATTTGCAACAAAATAAAGAAAATGAAAATATGTTTAGTTACTTATAATTAGGTGTTTCTGTTTCTGTAACATGAACTACAACTTACTTGCAGCGAATCTTTAGACTCTTTAGTTTTATTGGTCATTTGCTTTCGTTTTGGAATAGCGCCTTTTGTCTTTGCAAATTCATCTTGCTTAGCTGAAAAGTTATTTATATATTTACTTCTACATTTTTTTATGTCTATATATTTGAAAATTATATAAATATTTTTATAGTTAAAATAATGAAATACCCTTTTCTTGATTATGTCTGACCACATCACATATTTGTGCTTCAGTCAATCTGAAACTTATATTTTCAAAATCAGTTCCTCAACTATTGTTTCCATTACTTACTTGCATGAGTCTTCATTGGCTCGCATTTTATTTAAGATATTCAAACTTTCTTGGATTAAGTTGTAATTTGATAAAGCTTTCGCCGATTCGCTTCTTCGGACTTGCGGTGCTTCGCATTTTTCACTTTCACTAAAACCATAATAAATTATATAGATGTAATAAAATTTACTGTTAAAATGAAATTAACCATAATTTGATTTCTTCCGTATGATACACTGGAGTTTGTTGGTTGTGCTTGATATGAGATTCTAATGGTGCAGCTGTTTCTTCGACAAAGTCTTCTACATCGACAATGACTGCTTCAGGTTCAGCCAAATTATCTTCTGATTCATTTAAGTTATGTTCAGATTGCGATTCAGCGGCCATACATTGCATTTCCAATTCTTCCATATCGTTTAATGATAGACTGGATGGTTGATGCGTAATCATAGGTCCGTTGCATGTTAGATTTGCTACACTGTCCATCGATTTGGAACGTGTTAGTTTGATACGAGGAACTTGCTCATCTACAAAATAAACATTATTAAGGGATATAGAAATTAGTTAGAAAAATTCCAAGAAATTCTTCACAGCATTTTTATTACAGATATAAAATCAAACTACTTTTTAATATTCATAAAAAAATTGGTGATATGTTTTTTCTATAATATCAAAAGATAGTTCATCTTTCTCTTTTTTAAAAGTTAGTAACTAATTTTCAGTCTGGACTAAGTAATAATTTGTATTAATATTAGTATAAGTATGTAAACTTGGTAATTATTAGCGTGTGTGGGTCACTTAAGACAGTAATTTAGACTTGTTTACACGCACCAGTGGGCATACATACACATTATATGCGCTAATCATAATATGATACTATAATCATACTATAATTATCACAGAGAAAACGAGTTATTATATTGACATTTTTAAATTATCCATATAAAAATTACTGTTTTTGCCCATCCTTTACAAAAAATATGAGTATTTTTTTGAAAATTCGAGCTAATATTATTTTGTTAACTAATGCTAATAACAGCGAGAAAACTCTTAAAATGATATAACAAATTAATTTAACTATAGCAACCAAGTTAGGTGTTAGGTGGCAAGCAATGTGCGATGCATATACCTAAACGTTATATTATTATTAAGAGGTAAACTACAAGGTCGTAATACTATACGTTCGGAATATATTATAGCAGGGAAAATTATTTCCACAAGATGCAAAGGAAGCATTCGCTAAAAATCTAGTTATTAATCAGTTATTGTAGTGATTGCGTAATTTTTGATGAATATTCACTATTAGGCACTAAAATGCAGCAACATGTCTGACTTTCATCTTGTTAGTAACTATTATGCTTTTAACGCCCATACCCGAACGTCACTCTGACAAGCATTATATTCGTATTTACCAACACCTTAGTAAGATTCTATTCAAACGTGATTATTTTCAAAGTTTTTTCAAAATATGTTATTATAAATTTTTATTCATGCGTTATTACTTATTTACTATTATTATATGCTATAGTTTAGTTTCCTGTATAACATTGCTATAAAATTGCAATAAAAATACTATTTTGAGTACAATTTTGAAAATATTTATCTGCAAAAAACGTGTCGATTCAAATATATAGAAATATTCATGATTAGCAATAATAAAAAATAAAGCAAGAATAATAAATATTTTTAGAAAAAAGCGAGCGTTAAGGGGTTAATGATAGAATTAAATTAGTGATTTTTAAAAATCTGATTTATATAGAATATAATAACATACTTCCTTGGCTGATTCTGGTTGGGTTTGGGAATATTTGGTTGTATCCTATACTGAGTAAGGCAAAAGTTGAGTCTTCTGGACCTATTCCTCTTGCCTTTTCCCATTCGTATAACCGCTGTGTGAATTTTCGTGATATTCCTTCAAATCGATAAAAACCAGTTGAAGTTTGGACCAATACATCTTTTTTATTTGGTCCACAACTTATAGAGCGCCTCAATTTTGCTAATCTAAAAATAAAAACAATCATATTTTTATTGGATATATCAAATTTCAAAATTATTGCTTTTCGATCTTTAAAGTAGAGCATATAATATACGTATATACAATATCGCTGTAAAACTTTAATTTATTTTTTTCAATAACTTGTAATTTTTTTATAAATTATCAATATTTTGATTTGTGACAACGTGAGAAGTATAATAACTTTCTAAAAATGTATAATATAAAATGAATATACAAGAAATAGAAATTAAATCTTATTTAGGTAACTACGTGTATTTTATGTGTACCCTTAAAAAGATCAGTATCATCAGAACAGTTGATTGAATTCAAGCGCTTACTCTCACTGAAAACACGTGCATAATTTATTTGTGATTAGTGATTAACCCGGACTAATTGGATTCAATCAACAAAATTTTAATTTAACGTAGATTTTTTGATGTAATCAAAGTTTTAAAAAATATATTTTAAGGCCTGCTCTTTTGTTTTGGCTGCAATATCTCTGGACTAATTGGATTCAATCAACTGAATCTTATTCGAGAAATAAAACAGAGTAACTCTTATTAGAATAATAATACCTTTCTTCGCGTTCTAGAAATTTCTCCTTTTCTTTTTCCAATCTTTGTTTCTCTCTCTCAATTTTCAGTAACTCTTTCTCGAGCCATTCTTGCATTTTATGTTTCTTACTCTGCCGCATTAACTTGCTGCTTTTCCTTGTTAATCCAGGACTGGATGTTTTGTTTTGATTTTTCTCAGATTCTTCGTTTGCGTGTGCAGATTTCATTTGTTTCCATTCGTCCAGTTTTTTGAGAAAATCCTCGGAGTAGTGTTTATTATCGGGCTGCCCTAAAGTCATCTGTGTGTCTTGTTTTTGGGTGCTATTTGACCTCCATAATTGCCACTCAGTTTTCTTCTTCCTAGCATCTTCCTGAGAGGTTCCACCAAACTTCTTAATCTTCTGCCATTCTTGTAGTTTTTTCTTGAAGTCTGCTGGTAAATTCTCTTCGCTAGTCATCTGAAAGTTTCTTCGTTTTTGTGATTCGGCATGTTTGATTCGTTCCCATTCTTTCATTTTGCGTGCAAACTCGGGATCGCATTGTTCTTCACCACTACCGCAACCTGAACTGATGTTTTGTGAGTTAGAAGATGTGGAATTACCTGAATTTGATCGAATTTTTTCCCACTCTTGTAGTTTTTCTTGGAACTCTTGACTAAGTTTCTTTTGAAGATCTTCATAGCTTTTGTAAATTTCTTCTTTGAGTCTACGCGATTCAAAGTCATCATTTGGGTGGCTTCGTAAGCACTTTTCATTTTGTTCGAGTAGCTTATATTCATCTACTATGGATTAACATAGTTTAGTATATAACACACACAAGTACATAATTATTAACTTATATGTAAATGATACAATTTGAGAGGTATTACCCCTATACGAGTATAATATTTACAGAAAAAACGCTTGTCATTCTAAATGATAAAGTAATCGAAACATCAAAAAAAATATGTTTCTCAATTTAAATCAAAAAAGCACTGGATAGTAAATAGTAACATCATTTGATATATTCTTATAATTTCAAAAGTGCCTATAATGTAAGAATCAATAGTGGCGAGGTATACAAAAAGAAGTTGATATATGGAGTTTGTATTTATATATTCAGTAAAAAATACAAAATAATATATCAATTTAAAAATTTAATTTCTAAATAATAAAGATAAATTCTCTGCTAAAATTTAAGAACTAGATTGATCAATGATTTTATTAACAATTAGATTTAATGGCTATAATATATAACTTACTAAAAAATTGACACTGTTTTTTTGTCGGACTTGATGGAGGTGATTTAGTTTCATCGTCATTTCGACTGATTGATGCTGATGTCAAAAATGCTTGTTTCACTTTGGCCCATTTTGAAGCACGGCGGTGATCTCGAGGACTACCTTTTGTATTGAAATCCTACATAAATAATCACAATTAATGTACATGAAAGAAAATTATGCAGAATAGTAAGTGATGTTTTGCGACTTTTAGGTTGATCATCTAAATAGATATTTGGGTTAAAGATACTGCTAAAACCAATTTCTCCATACTATATTTCTTGACTGATTAGTATAATATCATCCTACAGTAACTATACTGATTACAGCATTACAACCTAAACTAAGCCACAGTTGCAAGCATGAAATAACTCCTCAATATTAAAATGATATACAGGATGGTGAATCAAAATCGAGAACATTGTATGTATGTACATACATGCTATTTTTAACATATGCAAATATTATCTTCCCGGTACATTGTACAGGCCTAGTGTAAATACAAAATTTGTTCAGAATTTTAAACTGCATCTATTAAGCTTAAATTTATTGTTAAAATACATTTAATAAATTTAATTTGACAATGTCTCGTGATTGCAAAGTGTATTTTTTTTATTATTCAATCATTCTTTGAATTTTTATAGAAATTATATTTTTGGGTCTATTTTGTCGTGTGCAAATCTGGAGTTGCACATACTTGCACACAAAAAAAATACATCCAAAGTGTTTAAAAATTTAGTAATTTGTTGTAGTATTGAAGAATATATTGTTATTCTGTAAGGCATGTAATTTATTTGAAAACTAACAAATGTTTGGTCATAATAATTTATTTCTAATATATAATGAATAATTATATTTCATTGAGTTTAAAAAATATGCATTTTAGTAGCTTTCCTATCTAAACTGATATACCTACTCCGTATAAGATGCAAAACACTGCAGATGTTTACGCTACATTTGGTACGCTACAACTTTTAATTTGCATGAATTCTGCACGTATTAGTGTGTTGCTTCTTATTAAAAAACAAACAAACTCAAAGTGTCTATATTAGATAGTATTATATTTTACAAATAATTTACCAAAAGTTTGTCTTCTTCAACCGCTCGTTGATACCTTGCTAGCACATCAGGTGGAATTTTTTGTTCATAACTATTTTCCAATGAATTAGGTTTTGGTTCTTTGGCTGTTTTATCGGTGGTTGTAACTGTAACAGTTGGTGGTTTAATTTCTTCAGATGATGGTTCAAACACGTCCTCTTGATCGCTGCCAGCACTGTAATCAGTCGTTCTACAATCATCACTTCGAGTACTGAGTCGGTGTTGTTTCTTCTTCAAACTGTCTTTACGTGTTTGAATAATGTCTTTAACCTTACCCCACGGTGTTTTATGAGATTTGTTACTTAATAGTTTTGCGGATTCGTTCTAGTAAATTAGAATAAGTAGATGTTTGATAATATTTTTTTACTGTCTTCGTTTACATTTTATGGGCTAGTTTAACTATTTAATGATACATACCTTACATAAAGCGTTTGAACTGTCATATGGACTAGATCCGGTAAAATCTAATGAACGACTTCGCCTATCACTCTCATCTTCGTCTGAAGTACGAGATCTTCGGCATGTTAAACTTGATGGATTGTTGTTACCTGCTGATGCAGTTCGTGAAACACATCTATGACCTACAAAAAACAGTTTTGTTGCCGTGATTAGATTTGTTTAGGAAATGTTCGTTTTTGAAAACTTTCGCAGATTTATAATTTACAAAATGCTATAAAATTATAATCAACATATTTACTTTATTCGCAAATTTGTAAATAATCGGAATTGTTTTGGAAAAAATATATTTTAGTGATGAGGCGAAGTGATCCTTAATGAGATCAAATGATAAGTTACCGGTCATTTTTGAATGAGATAGATCAAAGTAACAATCAAATAAAAAATGATATAGTAATCAATCTAAGATATTAACTGTCATATATGTATATTAGTCAAAACATCGCACAAACCGACAATTTTCAATTGGCTTTTGATTTATTTTAAAATGTATTGTTTTATGGCTTTCAGTTTTAACCTGAATATTTATTTAGATATACCAAAAGTTTTAATTTTATGTAAATTTTTGAATAATCAAAGTTTTAAAAATGCATTTTAAGGCCTGCTCTTTTGTTTTGGCTCCAATATCTCCTGAAGTACGGCACTGACTATATTTAAAATGGCAGTAGATTCAATCGGGCACCTACACAATATGTGTGTCAAATTTGGTAATAAATTGGTTTGTTACCTTCTGTGGCGAAAAGGTGACAAAATTTGGTCGTACGACTAGCGAGCGGCCAACATGTTACCGAGTATATGACATATTTATATTTTCAAAATCAAGACGATGTGAAATAAATATCTGTGAAAAAGGTTTTTGAATCCGAGAATGTAACAAACAAAATATACAAACAAACACTTAAGCTCTTCTGTACTACGTACGGCGAGCTAAAAATTGATGCACAAAGATGTACACTTTGTTGCATGCTTGTACAGCTGAGATGAAAACCACAAACTCGTTTATATTATTTACATTATACGACATGAAATGACTATTAAACGACAAAATATTGTTAAATGCATCATTCACACCAACTGCGCACGATACGACACGGACATGCAACAAAAACGATAACACCGACTAACTAAGGCAGTAAAATTATTGTACCAATGACGGTTTGTGTATATTTATTGCAACTTGAAGTAATTGTGCTATCTCACTCGATATTCACTTGTTTTTCACCTTATAACGAATTAGTTACTGAATAATACAGGTAGCCAAACTTGATCTTTTTGAAAACTCAAGCCAGAAAAAGATCAGGTTAGAAAACTTTTGAATTTCGCTCCTTCTTTAAAACTTTTCAACTGTCATTATTTCTCCCTTTCTTTCCCTCACACAATTGCAAATTGTACGCATTAAAAATGCAAAGGAATATATTTCCAGATGAATTGGCCAACTCATAATAATGAAAATTAAATTTCTTTATGTAAATAATATCAAATTTTTCGCTTTAGTAGATGATATTTAATTATCTACTTTAATTTGAAATAATAATGTATATCCCTTAACCACGAAATATTTGAAAAAGCTAAATACATGTTTCGACAACGAAGTTGTCATCGTCAGTAGCAAAAATAAGAAGATCTTGTTACGTAATATCTCTGGATAAAATAAAACCTAAGAACATATACTCTTCATCACTGGTAATATAGTGAAAAGCATATCTTGAAATGTTTTATAGTGTAATTCAACTTTTATACATACAACTGAGAAACTACAACTACTTAATATTTTTTTGTATTTTCGATGCAAACGTACTTGGTATTTTAAAACATATGCATCTCATTTAAATTTTTGGTTTACATTAATTATGTGGAAATAGAAATAAAATGGTTCCAATTTCTAAATATTAAGAATATTTATTTTTGCTTGAGAGAAACATTTTGAATTGTTTTTATATAACTTTCAAATATACGGTATTTTTCTATAATTTGGTTGCATCTAAATTTAAAATGTACTAAAAATTATAAAAAATGGAGTCTATTAATAAAACTTGTAGAATTTCATAGTTTCTATTACAAACTATCAATACACTACTAATGTGATAAATAAACACTCAGATTAGTGCATATTGATAAACAAATTGCAGTTTGATAGAGTATTTCAAAGGTATGCTTTCTGTATTAATTTACAAGTGTCTGCTTTTTTCATTATTTTTCTTCATGGCTATTAATATTCTTGGCATCAAGCCAACCTCTTTTCAATATTCGTATATCGTACTCCATGCTCCATTTCTTTCATGCCTGTTTTGTAAACCTTTATTTAGGCCGGAGATCAATTCTACAAAATAATTATGATTTGAAAACTTATGAACAATAAATATATTTAGCGGAACTAATGTTTATAAGAACGTATATTAATAGTAAGTAATATAAATGACGTAATGTGTTATTCGCAAAATTATTGTTTATGTTTCTAAGTAGTTTTCAATTTTAATAATTTATTTCTTCTAATTAATTTATAATTCTAGAAAATCAATTTTTGATGCCCGAAATTATACAAATGTTCAGAGATATATTAGCTTTTTATTAATAACAATTTTGATTTATTTTTAAATTAAACATTTACTGAAAGTAGCAAAGTTATTATTGCCATATGTAAAATATTTAGTAGATGGTATTAGTTTCTATGAAAATAATATTTGAAATTAAATTATTTTATAGTATTGGATACTCGATTTAATGGCATATCAGAATTACTTTTATACCCAGTTGCACCACTGGCACTTAAATTTAAGCAGAGGTTAAATTATGTTGGATACGAACAATAAAAAGAAATTTAAGAATAAATTCTCTTGTATATTATAGAAATTAACTACATATATTTATTTTTAGCGATTGCCGGCCAGTGTAGCGTTCAAATTCGTCATAAACTAGTAAATAAAAGTAATTTAAGTTACGCCTAGTGGAAAGTGTAATCGGTGCAACTGGTCATTAATATGCAACTTAACACGTTTCTTGTGCACAGATATTGACAATAAACTAGAAATAGATTACTAAATAAAAAGATATTTGTATTTCGAACTTCTAAAGTGAGATATGTAGTGAAATTATAAATACTGTTTGCAATTATTTGAAAAGATTTGACAACAAGTCAGTGCCATGGCCAGTACTTTGTGATTAAAATTTTATTTTACCTATCTATACCTATAATAAAATAATAATAAATAATAACACGCATGCCTTTTATACCCTTTTATAAATATATATATATATATATATATATATATATATATATATATATATATATATATATATATATATATATTCGTCCAATGACCGTAAGTAAGTCACCATAAAGCAGGCTTTCATAGTAACTTGTAAAAAGTGTTTCAGTGAGTCCTACAGGGCCTAATCTATCACACACAAAATATAACTGTTAAAAGTTCCGCATAATTTCAAATACATAACACTTTCACAATAACTCGTAAATCTATATATTATAGTTATTGCGTTACGCAATCTGAACAATTTATTTAAAGATCACATGAATCTCCGAAGATTTACTTAGAAGAAAATTTTCAAACAAAAGTTGCGTGATATATTAATAGCTTGCATTTTTAAGGGCTATGAGTACAGCCGTTTCGGAAATATTGCAGAAATGACAAAAACTGGCTAGAATAAATATGCACTTGCGGTTCGAATATTCTTTTCAAAAATTGCAGGTTTTCTTTCAGTCAATATACAAATGTTATGTTTAAGATTTCATGATTATAGTTTGAAAAGTTTTGGTTGTAGAGCGTTCACAGACACACACAGGCATGCATGTATTCGCATAATGTATTATAAAATTAACATGCTTTTTAGCTCCGTACGACAGAGCTTAAGTGTTTGTCTGTAACATTTTCCGTTTGTAAAATTTCCTTAATATAAAATTCGTCATTTATTGCTCTGATTCCGGAAATGTAAATATCTATGTCATATCCTTCGTTACATGTTGATAGCTGGTCGCTCGCTAGTCGCAAGACCAAATTTTGCCACCTCTACTCCTCTGAAGCTCCGAGCCGAATTCAACTAAATTTGGCACACATATTGTGTAACTGTCCAATTAGAGCCGTACTATAGGAGACATTGGGCCCGCAAAAAAAGAGCAGACCCTAAGGAGTATTTTTTTTTAATTTCGATGTTTTATTAAAATTAATTTTTAATGAACCTCTTTAGAATTCCAAAGCACAGGCATGCAAATGATATTAGTTGAAATACTTGCGCTTGCGTACGCACTCTATTGAGAATATATATATGATAAAGATCACATGACTTTGTTATGCAGTCTTGTTAGTATTCTAGCTATTAAAATACACCTTAAATATTTTTGATTTATGTCAGTTTGCCAATAATTATTTGATTTTCGCATGACTCACGACCTGTGCAATTATATTCTGTATAACAAAGCAAATTTGGTAGATTAAAAATATAGCATTACTTGTTTCACAATCTAATTAACTAAAAACACGACCTTTCAATTTGTAGTACGCAAACTGAAAGTTATTTTTAAAAACTTTTTAAACAAAACATTTCCTTTCATCTACTCAATAAGTATATGTTCGAATTAACGGATAGTATTTCTTAAAATAGACACAAATTGAAAACTGTTTTAAGCCAAGTACGACTTCCGATTGGTTAATTGTTTCAGAAAACTATAATCAGCACGTTTAATTTTAACAAAAATCTTCAATTTCATGCTATATTATTGTAGGGTTATCCGTTTTTGAAGTATAGTGTATATTGTTATAGAGGTCGACGCCTGGATTAAAATGGTCAGTATGAATATTTAAAAGATCAAAATAAATATTTCTGTTAAATTTTGGATTCGACATTTTTCATGTATACAATATTTACTTATATTTCGTTTACGAAACTAAATATAGGTGGAAGTATACCTATTGGCATTGTGAATTATCTATAGGTGGCATACTGCACATCAAAATAAACAGGGCCAAAGCATACACTTTGACTTGGCTTGTATTATAAAAACATGCGTGGTATATTTTTTTCATTACGGTTTTTGTCTTATGTTTTCTTTTAAGATTAGTTTAAAATTAAGTAGTAAACATTTATAGTAGTTTTATATTAGGTTTTCACAGATATAAGATAGGTTAGAATTTTAAGTATGAGGTAATCTAGTTTTAAAGAATATTAAATTGTTTTTAACTTCCTTCAACGTAGTAATAAGTAAGTATTGTAATCATAAACAATTATAAAGTCAACATTTTAACGAATATTCCTTTTTTGAGCGTTCCTAAATTGAAAATTTTCAATGCACAGTAACTCAAAAATGAATGAGCTTAATAGTATAAAATATGATTTTTATAGATTAGGAAGTGCCGAAAGGGTAGTTTACAAGCAGTCGTTTTCAGTTTTTACTTTCTTTTACGAAGTAATAAGTAAGTATTGTAATAACGAAAAAAAAAATTCTTGAAATTTTTACGGAAATACACCTTTTGACCTTCCCTGAATCGAGTCTGACTATTTTTGGAATGACGTCTGTCTGTGTGTGTGTCTGTGTGTATGCGCTCTACAGCCTACACCGTTGAAGATAAAATTATGAAACTTTAAACTTAAGATTTGTATATGCCTGGGGCGAAAACCTCCTATTTTTGAAAAGCATATTCAAATCGGAAGTGCATGTTTACTTAAGACTTTTTTTTGCAATTTCTGCAATATCTCTGAAACGGCTATACTTGCAGTAAAAATAGTTAGAATAACATTGAAAGATATTAGTTTTCTGCACAACTTTTGTTTGAAACATTTCTTCGAAAAGTACCAGTTACAAGATCTTATCTTATTGATATTGCCATAGTTACGTAGGTATGGGAAATCATATATAATAAATCGTATCTACTATGTATGTCAATTGTTTTAAATATTCTAATATTTTGACATTTAACATTTATTGTCAGTGTCACAAATAAGTTTAGTGAAAAAGCGTTACAAAGGTTAGTAAATAATTTAAATATTATATATATATATATTTTCTCTGGTTTAAAGTTAATTTGAAAACTAAAAAATGCCCGGCCATAATAATTTTTAATAATATGTAATGAATAATAATATTTTCTTTATACTACTATAAAATCCAACATTTAAAATCTGAAATACATATGTTTTCTTTGGAAATCTGACAATAAACTAACTTTACACTTTTATTGGACAATGAATGAAAATATTTTCTTGAAATTTTAACATTTTATATTTTTATTTATATACTATCAAATCTAAATATACTGACTACGTAAAAGAAAGTTTAGGGCCAATACATGGCCGATGTTTCATTTTGAATTTAACATTTATTGTTAGTGTTACAAATTAGTTTAGTGAGAAAACGTTACAAAGGTTAGTAAATAATTTAAAATATTATATATAAATATAAATGTCCGGCCATAATAATTTTTAATAATGTGTAATGAATAATTATATTTTCTTTATATTACTATAGAATCGAACATTTTAAATCTAAAATACATATGTTATTTTAGAAATCTGACAATAATCTAACTTTACCACAATTTTACTGGACATAATGAATGAAAATATTTTCTTTTAAATTTAAACATTTTATATTTTAATTTATATACTATCAAATCAAAATATACTGACTACGTAAAAGAAAGTTTAGGGCCAATACATGTCCGATGTTTTTTAAATAGCTTCTGGTTTCTGTGCTATGAATTTTTGGGATGAACCATTTTTGTATTTTAGTATCCTTTTTGACTTTCTTATTTGAAAAGAAAAAAATTCTAGTCAAAATAATTACTAATATATAATGAAATATTATATTTATTAAAATTTGTATTTTAATATCTTTTTATCTAAGAAAAGTGTTTCAAAGATTAGTAATATATTAAAAATATTTTGTCAAGTTTTAAATTTATTTGAAAACTAAAAAATGTCTAGCCATAATAATTTCTAATATAGTGTCTTGAATGATTATATTTTCTTGATTTTTTTAAGCAAAATATACCTATTACGTATAAGAAAGTCCAGTATAAGTAAGTTTAGTCATCATGAAAATGTTCGAATTCGTGATTTTAACGGAAATACAGCTTCTGATTTTTTTCTGAGTTGAGTCTAACTATTTTAGGAATTCCGTCTCTGTATGTGTAGTGTATGAATGCTCTATAGCCAAAACTGCTAAAGCTATAATCATGAAACTTTAAACTTAAGATTTATATATAGCTAGGAAAAATACTGCAAGAACAATTATTGAAAAATATATTCCAACTAGAAGGGCTGTTTAATCTTAGTATTTTTGGTCGTTTTTACAATGTCCCCGAAACGGTTGCACTTACAGCAATTATAGCAGTATTCAAAATGAAAGTTATTAATATTATTCACAATTTTTGTCTCAAAAGTTTCTTTATAAAATGTACCAGTTACAAGAAAATGGCTACTGTAATTCTTAAATTTATTTTTCATGTTGCAATGGAAGTAAGGAAAATTATATTTTATAAATCGTATCAACTATCTGTCAATATTTTAACAGGAAAACTAAATAGAGTAAAATAATTTAACATTTGCATTTCACATCGATTGTCACAAATAAAATACGTGAAAACGTATGTAAAATATTAGTTATATATTTTAAGTATTATTTATATAAATATGCTGTAACTTATTTAATGTATTTGAATTTTAGTATCCTTATTTTTATTTAAGCATAATAAACCTACTTCGTATAAGAACGTCCACTGCAGATATTTCTCTATATTGATGTAATAACCTACTCGTATAAGGCAAGTTAGTGCAGAATATTGTCGACATTTTCTTTTGTGGTTTTGTTTCTAGTTGGTCACTTAATTTACATTAAACGAAAAAAGAAACAAGTCTTTTGTAATTTGTTTTATATTAGGACGCTTCTTTTATTTTATGTATTTTCTGCCCAATTTAATATATTCAGTATTCTCTGGCTATGAAATGCAAGTATGTTTAAGCAATAATTTTATGTGCAACACTAGTAATTAATTCGCGGAATACTATATATTTTGGTCTAACCATATAATTGTTTAGTCTTTTAATTATTAAAAACAAACAATAAATATAGTAATAACTGTTATTTACTATTATTTGTTTATGCTCATTTGGAAGAGTTCGAATTTTTACCATCAGGATGTCGTTTTGATAACTAATAATACAAATAAATATTTGTTCAATTAATTGACAGACAACAATAAAACAAAATTTTTGCGCCATATAATTAATTATAATGAAAATCGTTTCAGTAATGAGAAAATAAAAGTTTTAATTGTAATGAAATAATTTTAAATCAATTCATTAGTATTTCACATAAAGCGATAAATTATTAAATGATGGTAATATATTTTTCGTACATTTAACAATTTCAAGTCAAACAAAAATAGATTTATTTTATAACTAAAAAATGTCATTAAAATTATTCGATTTAGTTGTAAATTTTACAAGCAACAAGTATGAAAACAAATCAAAATAAGATTAACATATGTGTTTTATTATTATGTAAGCATTTGTAAATTTATGGCTATACGTTTATTATTTGGTTGGTTGAATTCTTTCGCTATAAATTAAAGAACGTATGAGTGTCAAAAGTCAAAATTTATTATAATTTATTAAGACATATGAGCTATAATGTTTCTATATTCACGAATTATTGGTAAAGTTTGATGTATTATTTCTTTGTGGAAGAATTTGCATATATTGTTTTCGTAAAAACACTGAGTCACAAAATATGTAGTTTTGATCTTAAAATACTTCTAACATAAACATAAAATTGTATATGAAAATTGTAATAATTTACTATTTATTATTCATCAATAATTAAGAAAACAAATATATTCAATAAAATATTATTATATAAAGAAAAAATAACAATTGTTTTATTCAAATATTTTGATTTCATCTATAATTATTTGTTCTCAAAGGCATTTTTTTTTCAATTCATGCATATTTTGTCCATTATGATTGAAATAGAATGTATGAAAGGAACATTTTGAGCATAACATTACAAATGAAATTATATTTACCTGATCGTGTGGACGGATTAAGTTCATCTGTAGAAGATGCTGGTGAAAGGGTTCCAGGCGTTGAAATACCATGAACTCCTTGCCACGACCCACTCAGTACAGAGTCCGCTGGACTAGCAGCTCCTTCACCATTATCAAAAGTGGAAGGTACCCTTAAATACCTAGCCACTTCTGTATTCACAGGTTGCATTCCACCAATTCCACTATCCTGCGACTTTGCTCCGGTCACCGTTGGCGACGTTTTCTCCCACTTGAAGGCTGCTTTCACTTTAGTCCATTTCGACACTTTAGACGGCTTTCGAATAGATTCTGGCAAGGACTTTCCACTACAGTTTCGAGGTAGTCCAGGCCTTGTTTCTACTTCAGGTTCTACAGCTAATGAACAACTTCTGTCACGCTGTGGTCGTAGAATAGACTGTCGAAATTTGAACTGAGGGGATTTTTGTTTTGTGCTTCGTTTGTTCGTTGCAGTAAACATGTTATCTAATAACGCTTCAGCGAGAACAGTGTCTTCATCGATTTCCGGTATTTCAACTTCTTCTGCTTTGGTGACATCATTGTGAATGTTTTGCAGATTCTTTAGGTGTTCCAACTCACGTACTCGGCGTTGTAGTTTGGAATTTTGTTCCCGTAAGTTTAATAACTGTTCCATCAACTTGTAAAGCTTATCTAAATGATCAAAGGCGTCTTCTGCAGCTATAGCAGGTGCAAAGATTGATGTTGATCGTTGCAAATGTGGCTGTTCACCTAGTTGAACTTTGGCTGGTGAAGGTAATGAGTTCAGGTACTCGAGAAATTCATTTTCTTTGTCCATGAACAATTTAGCTGGATCTTCGTTTATGGTGGCACATGTTTCTGGTATGTCAGAATTTGGATCTGGCGGGGGTGTTGGTAAACGGAAACTTTGGGTTCGCGTGAATTCATTTCGAGTTGGTTTTTTGGTTTGATCCATTTTAGATATATTTAATTCATAATTTGACTAAAATGGTCCATTTAGTGTCATCAGAACTGAGAAAAATATCAATGATTTATCAATCATCAAATAGTTACTATTCCCACAAATGATTTAGCTTTAAATGAAATCTAATTTGCTACTGCTTAGAACTCAAAGGTGATTTTATAGTATAGTGAGAACAAGAAATGAAACATAAAAAAATATTTAAAGGAATCATGATATGTTCTTTTTTTATTTAAAATTTACAAAAATTATTTACAGTTATATTTATTTCTTCAATTGACGTAACGATATGTCATTTTACTTGAATTAACGTGTAGTAAGTTGCTTTAAAATAATATTTGTGTGCATGATTATATAGACTGCGTTAGAAGCTGTCTTGTGATATAACTGCTACAAGTAATCTTGGAATATAACTATGTAAATATTTTCGGATTTAAAAATAGATATAATAAAAAATGTGAGAATATAATAACGCACGGTTATTCAGAGACGCAATTAATAATTCATTTAGCTAAATTGTGTTTGAAATAGTGTGTAACTGAAGTTAAACAGTATATAGGTTTGCCGCTGAATATCCCATCAACTTATTTGTTAAAGCTAAATTGGAATGATAATGAAACATATTTTTGGACTTTCTCTGAAAATGTTGAATGAAAACAAAATGTGTGATTACGTCCCATATATTGATAGAATAAAAATTTAAATCCCTAAGACGAATTTATTGGATTGAATAGAATACTTTAATGCAAATTCGTTTAATCTTGGCACATATAATATAAAGACATGTTTTTTCAAGATTGTTGCTCCAGTTTAATATTTATAAATTTGTAAATGGAACATCAAACTGAATTTAGTCGCTTTCTAAAGAATTAGCTATTTGTCTTCATTGATTTCTCACGAATTTTATTAATTCTAACAAATGTAATGCGACTTAGAAATATTATATAATAAAGCTACACTTGCCATTATGTTTGTAATATATTTTAAAGTAAACGTTGCATATTTCCACAATCACTACACAGTTCTTTACACAATTTTTTTGGTAAACGAAAGCTAAGTCAGTATTCACCAGACGCGCACATATCGTTGTTTGTGAAATGTTAGTTTGGCGCTAGGCGTCATACAAGCGGCTGCTCAACAGATATAGCAGCTCCGCGACGCGAGACGTCGAGGCGTGAGAAGCATTCTCACAACGTCCGTATCTCCTCTCTTGGTGCCCACACCGTCAGTTTCTTGCTCTGCCGCATGTTAACCACGGCATGCTGTCAAAATAATCTCGGGCAGCAGGCCAAATACACCAGCTTGCATTGACTGCTGTACCGTTCTGCGTATTCTACAACTTTATCAATTTTTGTTTTCATTTGAAGTATTGCTAAGACAATCTATTACTTTTAAACCTTTGAAAACATATTCCTGGTAGAAAGAATTGAAGTGAAATAAAATTCTTCAAAATAGGGTTACGTTGAAAGATACTAAATGGAAGTAATTATAAAATGAATGTTACTCCATCCTAAACTGCAAACATTTAAGATTGAGTTCCAAAATATATTCCTATAGTTATCTACATCCTTAGATTGGTCGTTTTACAATTCACTAGGATTTTTGAAATTAACAAATTGTGCATGCATTTATTTTTCTACAATAGCTTTATGTTATACATTTTAATGTGTACTATAATGGAACATATATAGCAAAGATTATGAATGGAAATAATACACTTATTGGGACATGCAGCATCTCAGTTTTGGCTATTCCAATTTAATTGTTCACTATTATATTCCTATTGCGAATTGTGTTAAAATACAAATGTATGCAGTTCTGAAATATAACAAACTTTTATATGAGTTTTTAAAACGATGTTTTTAAAATATAAATTAAATTTGAGAACAATGATGACATCATTGCCTTACAGTTACTTATGGAGTAATTGGATCCAATTCAAGTGCTTTTATTCAGTATCAACATTGACTATCAATTACAAACATCTGTCAACTAGTATTTGTAATCACAACTGATATTGCTTATATGTTATCAAAATGTGTTTCTTTCTGAAGATGGATTGGATTTATATTTACGACATTCATACGAAATAATTATAAAATTGATATAATACTCAAACCAAGGATTGAAAAATACAAAAGTAGCTCTAGATATAGAAATGAAATCACTTCAAGATCTTCCAATCTAATCTATAATATATTTTGCCATCGACACTGATATAAAAATCAGATAAATGGAACAGTAAGACTAATTATTATTCATATTTCAAAGGCGAATAATTTTTGTAGTTTTAAAATAACTGAGTGGTATTTAAAATTATGATGCAGTGCAATAATATTGAAATGTATATATGTTGTTTTCTTGATAGAAAAAGTATGATTAGTGCTTATTATATTGCAAAAATATATAGGTACAATTGACATTTGATCAAGATATGTTCCATGAGATTTGTGAGTGATCTTTATTGAGAATCAACTTAAAGTTGATATTGAATCATAAATAAAGTTCTGAATAACAAACTTGGGAAATTTATTTGTGCCGATAAACTGTTTCCCATCAGCTATTGACTATTAGTTCTTACAATGTTTCGTTTGTTTAATGGTTTTCAGTAATAAATTATGAGTTAAATCTAAATTTGATATCATTGTAGTATTGCTTATCAAAGAAAAGGATAAAACGTATTATGTAATTTAAATAATATAACTTTCACGCAGAATTGCGTTGGATGTGAGTTTGATGTATGTTAATTAATTCATTGATTATATTATTATATAATATATATTACAATATACAAGAATTTTAATTTACATGGTTAAAAATATTGCAATCAAAGTGAATTTAATATTATAATTAATTATAATTAACACAAGTATTGGCTCCGCCTTCGGCGAGCTCTCTGCCTAAAGTTTGGCATGGCGAGTTTCTGAACAAATAAAAAATATTTGTGCTATAATTAAAATGATAAAAGTTACAATCAAATCAACCATTGCCAATATAACGTTATTAATCAAAGATATCTATTTTATATTTTAAATATGTATATACATACATAACTTCATGCCTATTCCCATCATATGGGGTGGCAGAAAACCCTTTACATTCATTCGCATCTAGACAATCTTTCGCCATTCAATTCTATCCTTACAAACTTCTTTCGCTTTATTCCGACTCATCAGATTCTTCATACATGCTCTTCTATTCGACGAGCTGTTTAGTATTGGCTGTGCTAATCTTTAACATTTCTGAATAAATAAACAATATATTTATAATGATCAAAGCAACAATTAAACCAACAAAGGCATAGTAATCAATCAAATATATCTTTATTCATACCTTGATTATTATAAAAAGTATACTCGGCGTCGGCGAGCTGATGCCTAAACTTTGGCATGCCGAATTTCTGTATAAATAACTATTATTGCACTATAATTAAAATAATCGAAGTAATCATCTAATCAACAACGATATAGTAATCAATCTAAAATATCAACTGTCATATGTCTTAATCAAAGTATCGCACAAGCCGGAAATAAAAACAAAAACAGTTCAATTGTATTTTATTTATTTTTATTTATTTAAAAAATTATTATTTTCATTATTTTTTACGGCTTTTAGTTAAAATATGAATAAACTTTAAATACATTAAAAAAATTGTTGAAAGCTGTAAACCATTTTTTGTTAAACTTAATATTTTAACAATTTATTCTTTGTATGTCTTGAAACTTCTTATGTTTGCTCACTGTAATATGTCTGAGTCCAAAATTCCTGCAAACAATTCAATTGTAACCCGTCAAACAGGCCATTATTTCATCTTGCCCTTAGACAGATCAACAAAATTCGCAACAAGCCCTTACTACATGTGCAAAATGTATAATTTTCTACCTTCTAATGTTAAAACGTATCCCAAAGCAAAATTAAAAAAATATATTTCATCTGTACTATTTATTATCTTCACTTTTATACTCGATGTTATTTAATTCATTGATTCATGCGTTATACCAGAATTTGAGTTTACATATTGCAATCAAAGTGAATCTAATATTATAATCTAAAAAAAAAAATGTATAGTATATCTATAGAGTTTAACCATAATTTAATTACACTGGACATTCTTATACGTAATAGGTATATTTTGTTTATACTCAATGGTTGCAATAAAGTTATTATTATATACCTCTACGTCCGGCCATAATCATTTCTAATATAGTATGTCTAGAATGGTTATATTCTTGAATGTTTAAACATTTTTATATCCTCTCTTCTCTATCTAAACAAGATATGCTTACTACGTATAAGAAAGTTCAGTGCAATACACTGCAGATGTTTTATTATGAATAGATCATGTATTCGTATAATTGTATTGAAATATTTCATGTATTTACTGCTATTAAATTGAATTTCTATAATATTTATTTTCTTTTAATAAATTAACGAATGTTTAGCAGAAAACTTCTTCAATTTTATCCAATATTTAAATAAATTCAAATAGTTACTTACAAATAATAAAAAGAACTTACCTTTATTATTCAAGGCAGCGATACAATATTGGGCCGTAGTTTCGCCTATTAAGATTTCTGCAATTTCCTGATACTGGAAATAAAGAAGATACTTGAGCACTAGACGCACCCAATATATTATATTTATACGCAATATATTATATTTAGACGCACCTAATATATTATATTTATATTATCGTTCGATAATTTTTTAACCAAATTGTCTCATTGTTCAACACAAAAAATATTTGCAGCGCCCTGCACTGTACTTTCTTACACGTAGTAGATATAGATTTAATCATATATTTATGTTTTAAAAACAGATTTATACAGAAAACACAATTTCAAAGTGTAATTGATACTGCAACAATCGCAAAAATATGTACAACAAACTGCTTCATTTCCATAGTAACAACCCATAATTTAACTTTTTCGAAACTAGACGGGACTTAAATCTCTGTCTAAAGAAATATCATTTAAAATTTATTCGTCGAATAAATTTAAAAGGTATATAATTAAACATAATAAAGATAAATAAAATACTATATATTCCATATTTTTTTGAGTAATTATTTGAATTTAGTTATACTATTTTGATATTTTCAGTTACCAAATCCTTCGCAGCAATTAAGAATATATCAAGAAGCAGCAGCAGCAAGACGGAGTTAGCTACGAAGACACGGCAAAGCTTTTCGGGAACGCCTGGGCGGAGCACCCATGTACATTGGGGAATGGCACATCTTTCTGGCTCTTGAACAATACATTTTGGTGTCGTATTAAAAAAGAGTTAATGATAGTTTTAATTAGATAAAAGGACCAAATTAATGAAGAAAATATTTTATTAGTTACTAAATAATATAGAAAAGAAAACAGGAAAACAAAAAAATATATTCCTAATAATATTCAGAATCGCTAGTTTGTACCGAATTGAAAAAATATATAGGAAAATTATGATTGGAGAATTTGGAACCATTTTGGACAACTCATAAAAAACGTGATTAAATTTTCTATTAAATTATCAATCAATTAAATTATCAATACTTTAAGAACTGGAAATAATCATTTAGGCAAACAAACAAAATTAGTAAATGAGAAAGTGGTCATACTGTCCAGTATAAATTATCAAGTTGTAGACAGTCGTGGTTATTGAAGCTAAGAAATAAATATAAATATAAGTGATAATGGATATAAGCGTTAATGTATAAAGATTAGTCAATACCGCAAACTATGTAGTCTAAGTTAGTTATATCGATTTTCTAGCTATAAGTTCTAAAAAAAACTTAATAATAGTTATAATATTAAGAAGAATAAATATTGCGATAATTATACGGACAGTCTACGACCAGTGGATCCAGTGGATCAATTTTATAGTAAATTATATTTTGATATAAATATCTATATTTTAATGGTTATATCAAATTCATGTATGCACGAACTTTAATTTCAATTATACATTCCTGAAGAAAGAAACGAAAATTTTTGTAAAAGAAAGGGAAAATGTTGGTACAAATTAGCTTTAATTAGATTATTTAATATTAAGAAATACCCTGGAGAATTCAAGATACAAATTACAAGTGGTCCTTACATATAATTTTCATCGGATCCGAAAATTAACGTTCAACAAAGCAAAATTTGAAATTATTGTTACACATTAGACGATGTCTTGTAGGAAATTCTCGTTCATGTTTTTATTGTCATTTCACTATAGCAAATACATTTTGAATTTTAAATTTATCAATTGTGTTTTATTTTACCTTCAATCCAAATCAGTCATCATCACAAACAAGTCTTCAAAATAAATTCAATATAATTCAAACGCTCAACGGCCTTTGACGAATAATTCCAAAATTAGCTGTTAGTAACGGTCTTAAATTTGATAAAAATTCGGCATTTGTAAAAAATTTGTCAACTCTCAAAGAGGTAGCTTCGAATGGTGATTTCGTAGATTAAAATGAGGAAATATTAGTACTTTTTATGTGACTTTATTTTCTTATACGAAGTATAAGTGTTTAGTAATCATGAAAATGTTCAAACTCGAGACTGAGTGTGCGTGTGAGTGGATGTGTACGTGTGCATGTCCGTGTGCGTGTGCAGGCCCGCGTGTGTGCGTGTGCATATCCGTGTGCGTGGGTTTGTGCGTGTGCATATACGTGTGTGTGTGCATGTGCGTCTGCGTGTGCGTGTTTAAACGTGTGCGTGTGTGTGTGTGTGTGTCACTCACACTCACACACTCACACACACTAACACAGTCACACCCTCCCACACTTACACCTTCACATACTCACACACCCACACAATCACACCCTCACACACACACTCACACACTTACACTCACGCGCGCGAGTTAGGCTCGGTGCAGGGCAGATCAAAAGGTGTATTTCCGCTAAAATCTCGAGGTATATTTTTTTAATATTACAATACTTATTTATTACTTCGTATAAGAAAGCAAAAATACAGATAGGATCAAAGTATCCAATTTCAATTTGCTCAAATTTAGCTGTCGTTGGTTCTTCGACGCATAAAATGAATTTGCAATATATGTAGTTATTTCTATATAAAAATTGAATGCATACTTTTTTAATATTTTTGATAGTATATATGAAATTTGTTTTATTTACATTAGTTTTTTTTAACATCTATGAATATTTCGCAAAACTTGTTATGTAATATATGGTTTATTTTTCTATAGGTACATGTATTTTTGATGCTAAATTAAATTATATTTGCATGACGCAAACTTTTGATGTTTTCCCAATAAAATAAATTTAAGATGCTACTTTAACATTTCATTCACATTACGACGAACATTTTTTTTTGTGGTTTATGAGCTAAAATAAATATCAATTCTATATTTAAAAGTCTTCTTATTACAACTAAGAATCTCTATATCGTATTAAAAATATGTTACTTACTTCATTTCCAATCTTTTTAGTTAAGGTATAGAAAATTGTGGGTACTATGAGAATTAAAGAATTGAGTATTGCCATTTTATGGCCATTATTATTTTTATTGCAGTATAATTCGACCATAAATATGACTGTTATAGTTAAAGCTAATACGTAAATTCAGTAAAACGAAATCAATGTTGTAAATACAGGATCTATGAAGATAAATCTATGAAATTTAGGTCAAAATAATGTAAACTGTTTTTAATATACAACAGATGTCAACAAATAGACAGAAATAATATAACTATGTCTGAATTGTTTATACGGAAATTTTACAGTTTGTCTGTCTGTCTGTCTCTCTGGCTGTCCAACTTCAAACGCAGCCGTTTGTTTCTGATCCAAATAATTACTTCAAATGACAGATTGAAAAAATATAATCACCTACCATATTCATAATAATAACAACTATAGAGTGAAAGTAATAAATTCCTAATGGATTTGAACATTTCAAACAACTATCATCTTCTTATTTATATTTCAATAAAATCCCCCAACATAGATTATTTGGATTTGTCAACGATACTGTTTAGTTACAAGGATAAATATTTGTGTAAAAGAGAATATTTTTATACTTCGTTGAAGACGAAATGAAAATATTTTGAAATCGACTTGGCGAAATATTTTTATTCTGAGCTGTGCAAATAAAACAATTCCAGATATTTCAATAACACGGTGCAGTTTTACTTTATACGCACATTTTATTATACTTAGTTCAGCTACGTAGAAAATTGTATTATGTTAAATATTATTAACAACTTTAAGAAAGATGCACATATATTTCGGCTTTCTTATATAGTATTTAATTTACATTATTATGTAAATTAACAATAGGTGATAATTAAAAGTTTTAAACTATTATTGTTATAATTTTAATATAAACAAAATAAATGTATAATTCCGTTGCCAACACATAATCAAAGCAAATTTATGCCTCAAAATCAGAAAATTTAATTATTACAATTTTCAATGAATAATAATCTCACCCATTCCTGAATGGATTCATTAGTGAATGCCATATGCTTGTGATGGCGGCTGATGGTAAAATGCTATATCTATTACACTACAGTGATCGTGTTGAAATTGAATTTTATATTTCAGTGTTAAGCTAGACACCGTTTCTTATTGGTTTTAACCCAAATATTTGCAATAAGCAGCAATATTTTCGTTTTGTACTCACTGCCTGATGGACAGTTGAAATAAATATGCAAATCGTATTCTAAAAAAATTGGTCTATTATTTTATAGTGATATTAAACATAAAATTGCGTTAAATTTAATATGTACAATCAGTGCCATAAATACTTGTTACTTGTTAAATATTAGTTATTATTGAAAAATATTCTATTTGATTTACTTTTACATTATTGCATAGTTGACTTCCTGTTTCCAGGGTGGATGGTCCGTTTGCCTCTCTTATGTTACCGTACTGTGTACAATGATATTTAGTAATTCCAGTAATTTATTCTTTAAACTTCACTTTATCAGCAAAACAATACAAAATTAATTATCGAATAAAATTTATTTCTGTACCTGCGATCAGGCATAAAACTAGTGGAGTTCTAAAGATTGTCCTTATACAGGTATGTTTATTAATTGTTATTAACATTTTTACAAACATATTTCCTGCAGTCAATTATACTAAAATGATTCTCACTGGAATAAATATTTATGAACTTGAAATAACAAAAATATCGCCGTCTAAAACTAATGAAAATATTCGAACTGGAGCATCTTAATGCGTCGTTATTAACCAAGTAGTATTGAATATTATTGTTTATACTTCTTGTACAATTTTCTTATTCATACTAGAGGGATGGTGAGTGTTTTCATAGTTCATAATTTCTGATGAAGGTATGATATCTCTCGCTAAATAAATATAATAAGTACTACAATTGGGCCGTTCGTTGTTCCAAATTGGAAATGGATTCGCGCAGAATTTCCAAAAAATTACTAAAGAAAACATGCATTTTTGGTTTGAATATTTAAAAAAAAAGGTTTTCTTGCGAGCAATATACAAAACTTAAGTTTAAAGTTTTATGAGTATAGTATTGGCAGTTTTGGTTGTAGAGCGTTCAAAGTTACACACACTTCTGCTCGTCCGAACACAATTTGATTCGATTCAGGGAAGGTCGAAAGGTGTATTTCTGTTAAAATCTTGAGTTCAAATATTTTTATGATTACAATACTTTCTTGTATACATAAACATATACTGCTTGATTAGTTCTTTTATATTAATAAGTCGTGCAGTCACCAATTTTGTCGATAATTGGCTGGATTAGCCCAGACATACTTTCCATTATGTTGACAACATATTCTTAGAACAATGATCTTCGTGAAGGCGAATCTGTCAAACTAATTATTTTACTTGCCATTTCTTTTTTCAAAAAGCTTTTTTCTTCGTACATACAAAGAAGTTTTCAATCGGATTCGCATTGGATGATGACCAATTAAATGAATCCTTGTTATTCTGCTCTTTCCACTATGTGCAGAGACGTCTCGATATTTTGGGTCTTTAAATTTTTGAAGAATCCAGTGTAATTTTTTTCTACAAACTATTTTCGAGTAGATCGCAACAAAGCATTTCTTTTTAAATTTCCTTCTTTATATAGCACATCATAAGAATAATTCGTATTTGCTTAAATTTCTATCTGCAAAATTCATATTTGTTTCTTTTACTTTTGAAGCAGCTAGGTCTTTTTTGGACCTTTATAACTCTTTTGGATTTAAAACGAATCTAATTTGACACTCAATAATATATGAACCAATTTTATTAAAAACTTGCTCAGTATCTACAGAGGAGAAAAGGCGATAAATGTAGACCTTCTGACAAATCCAGTAAGCGAATGATCGAACGAGCGAATGACCAACATACATCCAAGTATATGAGTTATATACATTTTTGAAATGAATATCTGTGAACTTTTTTTCAAAACGGAGTATGTTACACACAAGAACCAAACGCTTAAACTAAGAAGCTATTCAATGAATTGGTAAAATAACTTTGTTGCTGTAGCCTTCATTACTATTCTTTGCATTCAGTATTACTAAGAGCAACTGTTTACATCGGTTAAAGATTTTTTATTTTATTTATTGTAATACACATTTAAATTTGTCAAGCCTAATCACTTGACTCAGCGAAGGGGAACGAACCAAAATAAATTAAAGGTTAAACTTTGCTATTGCAGATACAGCTAGTAAACTTCAAAAAAAGCACTACGTTATTATTAGATGACTTGTCAACAGTACATAGTCGTTTATAATTAAAATATGTTTAATCAAATTAGTTAGGTTAGGCTTAAGCTGACCCCCAGTGTGAGAAAAACATCTATTTTACGGCATAAATTATGAAATAATTTGAATAATAATGTATTGTGATTGTGACAAATAAAAAACACTATTTAAACATTACATATATCATTTTATAAAAGAAATAATAAATTTCAAAATAACGTCATTTAAGAAATTAACGTTATGGCCCACTAAACTATATTACCGAGGCATCCACTATATGTTATAGTTTTATGGTTTTTTGGCAAGAAGTAATAGGAAAATAGCGTTTACTCAGAATCTCAGAACTGAATTGTAGTTGTTATAAATATTTATTTCAAGAAAATATAAATTTATTTACATTAACTTTATTTTTTTTTAATGGAGAAGAAAATTGTTTGTATATGTATGTTTGTTGGGGTAAGAGTAATCTGAAAAAGACAAGCGTTGACACCCGCCATGCGGTGTTGCTTCTGCTGTACTAGTTGGTTGCACATACATCATTCCAGCATCGGTCGAAGTTTGAGATCGGGCAGGAAATAGCCGAGCACATTGGCCGCTGGAATTAGAATACGTAAGACAAAAATAGCCCAACCAAGCCTACACAATTTGTTATTTTTTATTTTTTGTTTTGCTAGACTAACAGTGATACTCAAACAATACACGAGCATTCCTATTAATAACTATATTTGTCATTTGACTAATAAACCATGAAAAAAGATATACTGTAAGATTGACTATATTATAAAGGCAATTCTTTTAATTTAAGCGGATGCTGTACTACATCATTAAAGCAAGCATTTGTTTTTCTACAGGCCCGCTTACACCAATGCCATATAATGCTATTTTTCAGTTAAACAAGAGCGCAATGTTATTTTGAGATAAAGAAAATAATTTGGATTCGACATTGTTTATTTTCCTAAATAATAAATATAAGTATGTATATATATATATATATATATATATATATATATATATATATATATATACATATTTATATCCTTATATATATATATATATATATATATATACGTATACAAAAAAAAAAAAAAACTTAACAATAATTTTGATTCTCTGAGTGCTGAGTCCCAATGGTTCTACCGCGGAATTTTTGATTAGAATCATAATAAATGTTTTTGTTTTAGCCGAACGGTTATAAAAATATCTATTTGAGGGACAAATAAAGAAAATAATTTGGATTCGACATTGTTTATTTTCCTAAATAATAAATATAAGTATGTATATATATATATATATATATATATATATATATATATATATATATATATATATATATATATATACATATTTATATACTTATATATATATATATATATATATATATATATATACGTATACAAAAAAAAAAAAAACTTAACAATAATTTTGATTCTCTGAGTGCTGAGTGCCAATGGTTCTACCGCGGAATTTTTGATTAGAATCATAATAAATGTTTTTGTTTTAGCCGAACGGTTATAAAAATATCTATTTGAGGGACAAATAAGTCTTCCTTTTACTATTTGATTAGTTTTAGTCAAAATCTCTTTGTCAAAGTTAGTCATGCTGTCTACCCTATTCCTCAAAATAAAGATAGACATTTTATTGAAGTTGGAAAATATTTTTTATTTGAAATGTGATTCTGTGTTTTCACTTTTATTGGGTTTTTTCTAAAACAATAATATAATTGTAATCATCAAACATTTAAAACAACATGTAATGGAAATATACTTTCTGAACGACTACTGTCACTATTTAAAGTGAGTGTGGCCAAACTAGCGGTCTGGAATATTGACATTGTTCTTCAACCGCTTTAGAGAGAAAGGACTTTTTAAAAATGAAAACACTAATGCTCGATAGAACAAAAACCAATTAATTTTAATCGGATTAGAGAGAAGGGTCTTTTTCGTTTTATTTAGCGAATAAAATGAAATTCAAAGAATAAATCAATTAAATAAGTGTATGTTTACTAAATACCAATGTTCATATTAAATTTAGCACTATTTTATGTTTAATTTCACTATAATCTAAGAATAATTTATTTAAACTACAATTTGCATGCCTTTTTTGGTACTAGATTCACAGTAACTGGCATCACTCAAACAATATATTTTATATATAATTATAGGTTTGAAAAGAGAGAAGTCTTCTTCCACAACGTTCCAAAGAATTTAATGTTAAAATTCGCGACCGGTTTTGACTACTTGATTAGTCATTATCAAGCGGGTAGAACATTGATTGTAGATTGCTTAAATATATTATATATAAATTTGTTATATATGTTCAGATGGTCACAGAGTTTTAGTCCCAAAGAATTCCTTTACGAACAGTGTTACTTTAGTATATTTAAGACTTCATCAAAAGAGTCGTGATTAGTCATTTTTAACTTAAGCATAATGTGTGTTTTTTTTAAATTAAAATTTAAACAACAATATCTTACCAACCATTACAGCTCCCATAAAAAAGAAGAGTATACTGCACTGAGTATTTATTAATAGTCTTGATATTATATTTAGTGCAAAGCTTATTGTATAAGTTAGGCTAAATCCAGTTGCTCTGAAAGTACACAATATGTTATTTAGATAGCGATATTCAGTGAAGAAATCTCTTGCATATTTTTCGCTAATACATTTGAACCAATATTGCAATGTTATGAATGAAATATTCGTATTTGATTATTTTAGATTTTTGTAGAAAATGGAATCTGTCTTTAATTTACTATGTTTTGTAACAGCGAGTGTCAAATATACCTTGATATAGTTGGAAGATTTTCTAATATAACAATGTCTAAACTACTATTCGCTATCGCGAAACCCATCATATAAAATATGGAACCAACGTATCGTATCCAATAATTATTTACCACAACGAAAGGGATGCATGCCAACGAACAGCATACCACTGCAATCACTGTAAAATGGTGTACTTTTTGAGAACTGCATTATTATTCGTTTAGAGATTTTACTTACTTAGCGGTATTCGTCTTCCTAGTGTATCCACTGCATGGCTAAAAATAAACAGACCAACCAGAGCGCCCGTTGCAATCAAGAAGTAGTCACGAAACAGCCGTGCAGGTATGTACCCCTCACAACGGCTCTCATAGTTTGGTAAATGAAGTAAATCGAAAGAAGTGTAACTACAGTTTACACCCATTATATGGATCTGGAGAGATTTGGCCAACCAGATATTTGTCATTTGGTACCTAATAAATAATTTATAGATGATTCTTGATATATGTGACGTATGTTGCGAAAAAAATACGACGGTTGTGAGAATAGACATTATAAGCTAATCTGGCTAATACATTTTAAAGAATAATTATTTAATTTTGAAATTACTAATGCATATATTTGTTCTCAAAACGTTGTTATAAATTTTGATAAACTGTAAACCATTGATCCGCTTAAAAATAAATAAACGTTGAATTTTAAATGGGTAACCGTTGTAATGTTAAGAAATAAAACAAATGCACTAAACTGAAAGTTAACTTTTATACCAATTTTAATAAAATTAACACCAGTGATCAGTTCTTAAGATTTATGTAGAGTATATTTTCAAAAAAACCGTTTAATTTTAAATAGATATAGTGACCAACGTTGAGAAATAAAATAATATGCACCAAAAACAGGTATTTTCAAAAATTTATTAAGATTTATGTAATGATACTATTTCGTAGAATTTAACTAGATATAATAACCGTAAATATGAAAAAAGCTTATGATAGTGTAGTACGCAAGAGTTTATGATGAATTTTGAAAGAAAATAGCGCGAATAGGTCTTTGTTAAATACCATACAAGTGTAGTAAAGTAAAGATGTTATACGAATTGGCAGATTAAGTAAATGGTTTGATATTAAAATTGGTGTGAAATAAGGTTGCGTGATGTCGCCCTAGTTATTTAATACGAGTATATAAATGGATGTATTATTGCGCCAGGCATTATGTGGCGGCAATGACGATGGTGTATATATTGGTGGTATGACTGCTCCTGCTTTAGCTTTGCAGATGATCTTGTGATTTTTGGTGAATCAGAAGTGCAACTGAGTAGAATAATACAGAATATAAGTGCAGTAGGAAAGGATATGAATCTTGAACTGAATGTAGGGAAATCAAAAGTTATGGTGTTTGAAAAGAATGAATGCATGACAGTGTGTAATATTGTGGTAGATGAACATCGACTAGAGCAAGTGAACCAATTTGTTTATTTAGGTTGTTTATTCTTTAGCAATGGAAAGTATGATTGCGTAATTGAGAGAAGAGTGTCTGCTGGTTGTAAGATTTTAGGGGCTTTAGGGATGTTCGCAAGGTGAACCATCAAGCTCGTTTAGAAAAACATCGTGCCTATCAAATAAAAAAAAACATTCGATGTGTATTTTCATAAAAAAAGCATTGGTAAAAATGACATTTATTTCTATTTATATTAATGGAGAAAAAAATGAAAACTATGAAAAAGTGCCTATTACCGGGGTTTTTATTTAAAAAAATCATTCGATGTGTATTTGCATTAAAAATGCATGGGAAAAAATTCATTTATTTCTAACTAGTATTATCGGAGATACAAATTAAAAACCCCCAAAATAGGCACTTATTCATAGTTTTTTTTTCTCTCCATTAATACAAAATAGAAATATATTAAATTTTTATCAATGCATATTATATCTATATGTAAAAGACGGGTGTCACTCATCTAGATTTAAATTGGATATTAATGACATTTCAAATCTAGATCAACAATATGATGGCCATTACAACGGCTTTTCAAAGACTACTAGTTGGGAAGAACGTACGTTTTACTTAACATAGTTGCCATTAGTGTTTCGTGTTTTTATTTTGCTCTGAAAACACTGTTTTCTGTCAAAGCACTTTTTGTCCATTATATGATAATATCATAATATCAAAGAGAAAATAATGATAATACTAACCCTAGAACGAACAACTATATTTTTCTTACCTCTAACGAACAACACGCTGGAGTACGTTTGTTACCCAGTTGTTCGTTCTAGGGTTAAAAACACCAATATACTGCCTTTTGAACATGCATAAGTAGGGGTTAGTTAAAAATTCTTTGACGGAATAAAAACAGTAAACAATAAAATGCTTTTTAATGTTATTGCTTGCAATCTAATGCTCTTATACTATCTAGTAAGTGTATGGAAATATTTAAATAAAACGCTTCTCTGGCTGAAATTTAAATCGCGTGATTCTAAAATTATTTTTAGATTTTGTATTATACGGGGTGTGAAATTCACAGTTAGTTTTCAAAGTTTTGTTGCTTTTGAATTTAAAGAAGAGATGTTAACATAATTGTAATTTCTCTACCTTTTTCAAGATAAATCCAAGATAAATATGAAGAATTTCTTAAATATTTATTATTTTAATACATCAATAATCATATCAATTACTGAAAAAATAGGAATAACCTAAAAGGTATAGAAATTAACTAACCTAAAAATCTAACGAAGAAATATGATCATTTTACATTTTTTTTTTAATTATCGATACTTCTTTCTTTTTTGAATATATATTTGCTGTAAGTGCAGGCACTTTGGAGATATTACAGAATCCACAAAAAATGACTAGATTAAACATGCACTTTCGGTGCAAGGTTTTCCTGCGAACCATATATAAATTTTAAGTTTAAAGTTTCATGAATATAGCTTTAGCAGTTTTGGCAGTAGAGCGATCACACACACACACAGACATACATACAGAGACACACACACAGACGGAATTCCAAAAATAGTTGGTCTCGACTCAGGGAAGGTCAAAAGATGTACTTCCGTTTAAATCTCGAGTTGCGAAATGCTAATGATTACAATATTTACTTATACTTCGTATTAGTGCTACTAATAGTTATTTTGATTACAATACTTACTTATACTTCGTATAAGAAAGTAAAATGTGTTGACATCAATATATACGAAAAAAAGATTGAGTGAGAAGGTGTTTAAAATAAAACGTTACTGATATATTCGAAATATTGTGGCTTTTAAAAGTATTTACTACTTACTGAAAGTAAGAAAAATCCGGTCATAATTATTACTAATGTAGAATAATGAATACTTAAATATCCTTGATTTTTGCTTTCTTATACGAAGTAATAAGTAAGTATTGTAACTATTTTAACGGAAATATGCCTTTTGACCTTCCCTGAATCTAGTCTGTCTATTTTTGTAATGATGCCATTTGTGTGTGTTTGTCTCTGTGTGTGTGTGAGCGCTCTATATTCAAAACTGTTGAAGGTAAAATTATAAAACATTAAACTTATGATTTGTATGTAATTGAAAAAAAAACCTATTTGAAAATAATATTCAAACCGGCAGAATATATTTACTCAAGCCATTTCTGCGGTTTCAGCAAAATCTGCGAAACGGTTGCATTTAGAGTAAAAACAGTTACAATGAAAATGAAAGATATTCATACTTCACAAAACTTTAGTTTGAAATTTTCTTCAATAAGTGAACCAGTTAGAGGAAAATTGCTATCGGGACTCTTACTTTTCTTATTTATATTGGCAATAGTTACGTAGGTATGGGACATTATATTTAGTAAATCGTATCTACCATGCCTGACAACTGTTTAACAGGCAAATAAAATAGATTCAAATAATTTGACATTAAACATCTACTGTGACAAAAAGATTTAGTGAAAAAGCGTTTCAAAGGCTAGTAGAAAACTAAAAAACGTCCAGCCATAATAATTGCTGATATAGCGTAATGAATAATTACATTTTCTTGAACGTATAATTTTTTTTAATATCCTTCTAATCTTAATAAATATGAGTGGGATTCCGTAACTCATAAGAACTCTAAATATCCATTGCTCTTGCTACGTACCAACTTCAATTCATTATTAGTATTCTGTAAGCTCTTAGCAATTCTAAATAACAATTGCACGTTATTTTGGACTTGATAAATATCAATTACAAATCTCTGGCTGTTACGGCTGTCATATTTGATTTAATGCAATTGTTATTACAATTTTTGGTTTAAAAAGTAAGTATGCATATTTTGAAATATAAAAAACTAAATGACTATCATATTTAGTAATAGCGCTATTAGTTTTTGTTCATTATTTATTAATATTTTAAAGTAATTATCTTGTTAATGTAGCTCATAACCTAATATATTGACAGTTGGGAAAACCACGAAAATTCAATATCAGAAAATGTTAGCATTCATTTAGAAATATATTTAATTTGTAGATTAACCTGTTAAAAACATTTACGTAACCTAAAGTCCTAAAGAATTATAGATAAAAGGTCTAGCAAAATGAAATTTGGGTAAAGTGAGTATTAGGAGGGCCACTGACAGTTGCCAACCAGTTGCCAACGAAATACACAGAAAGTATACCCTACGAAGTGATTTGCCCCTTAAGCCAGGGCAAGGATTAGGTTGTGGGGGGGAAGGGCAGATCAAGAAAACCCTTTCGATGAACTACCTGGAACTATTCTTCAGTGGTTATGCTTTTTTTTTGGCAAACGTCAGTGGCCCTCCTAAGACTCACTTTTACCCCGGAAAAATCAACCATGGCACTGTGATTGGTAGAATTGGCATTTTGTAAGTGTGTAAAGTGCGCTTTACTTCACTTGTTACATACCAACCAAAAATATCAATTGAAGTTACAGAATCACGCATTTACTTTCTAGTTGATAATTCCAATTGATAAATAACAAGTCCAAATCATAACAAGCGTAGTTACGGAATCTCACTCATACCTGCTACGTATAACATAATCCAGTGCAAGACACAGCAGATGTTTCCAAATTAGATTTTTATTCATTTTATGTAAATGGAGAGGCGTACTATAAGAAAGTCTATTGTGGGACACGCAAAAATTTGCTAACGGCGGCTCATATCACATCAAATACACGAAAACATACATTAAGCAACACAAAATAGTGACACACAAACATTATAAAGTGTTTTCAGTTATGTGCTAATAATACTGGTCTAATTAGCAATAAAAATTACCAAAAACATTCCCTCAAGTAAGTTTAAGCTGTAAAACTTACCCACCAAATAACGCTGATCTTAATACCGAAACCAACAAAATATATTTTATGATTGTTCCTTGCAGTAATACTCTAAATATATTAAGCAATTTGCAATTGTAGATAAAACACATTTCCAGACATCCTTGCCCCTCAAAATTTCGATCCATCGATATAGTGTTAGATTTGATCAAATCTTTAATATCATTATATTCTACATCGAAATTTTCTGGGTGTTTAGAATTGTTGACGGCGAACATATATTTGAGTAAGAGAAAAGCTTCCGCATGCCGTTTTTTTGCGAGTAAAGTTCGGGGATTTATTTGCAACAACCCCGATAAACAAATACAGATGATACAGAGGAATGATGGGAAGCCATATAGCATTCGCCATGATACATATGGTTCATTAGTGCTTGTGGGATGATGCGGTTTTGCTACCCAGCAGATACCTAAAAACATAAAAAAAAAATTGCATTAGCTACCAAAACAAAGTGGTCAAATAGTTAGATTTTATGTTCATGCTGCATTCGGTAAATGGAAAATATTTCCTTTCTCAAAACGTTTGAGTATATCATGGTACATACTACATGATAACTTCATGCCCATTCTCATCAAATGGGGTGGCAAAAAACCATTTACATCCATTCACATCTTGATAAGCTTTCACTATTTTACTCTATCCTTACAAACTTCATTTGCTTCATTCAGATTCATCAAGTTCATCATATACGATACATACTTCTATTCTGCTTGCTCACAAACTTTTCTTTCTTCTAATTCATTCTCAATCATATTTATCTACTTATTTCGAGTTCGACCCCTTACTTTCACATCACGTAAATTTTCGTCGTTAAGTTTACATTCACCATTCTTTCAACATGATCATACTATTTCATTTGGCTCACACCTACTTCTACGTACGACATGTTTTACAATATCGCACTGTTCATACTTACGTATTTCACTTCCTTTATCTTAGATACACCACAAATACCTCTTAAAAATCTCATTTTCACAGCTTCACACGTTTTTATGCTTGGTTTGCCAAACCCAACATTCACTTCCATACATCAACGATGGCTCAAGTACATCATTGTACATATTGCATAACCTTGCATCCTTAGAAATGTTAAATTGTTTCGCAAAAATTCTTAGTCTCTAAAATCTTACAACTAGCAGACACTCTTCTCTTAATCTCGCAATCATATTTTCCATCGCTATTTTGTGATATGTTCAGAAAATGTAGCATGGTATTACCGTTGATGTATTACCAATTTTTTGGATCACCTCTGCAAAATATTGCATTTTAACAAACTGCCACGAATCTGTCATTTTATCCATATACCAGAATATTACATACTGTCTTGCATTCATCCTTTTCGAACCTTTGATATACTTATACAGTTCAAGATCCATATTCTTGCCGATTGCACTTATATTCAGAATCATTTTACTCAGTTGCTCTTCTGATTCACAAAAAGCCACGAGATCCTCTGCATATGCTAAAACAGGAACAGTCATACACCCAATAGTTACACCATCATTTCCACCACATAAAGCCCGTCGTAATAATAATACTTCTATGTATAATAACTATTATATTATTCAGCCAGGGCGACATCACGCAACCTTGTTTCATACCAATTTCAATATCAAACCATTCACTCAATCTACCATCATCTCATACTATCACCTTAATATAAGCATACAACACTTGTATGGCATTTAACATACAAAAAAAAACAATTTCCACTATATCCTTTCAAAATGCACCATACACTCTCGCGTATTTCACTATCATATGTTTTTTTCAAATCAACCGTTCTCCCTTCGTATGATTGTCGAAAAATCATTTGATAATAATGAAACGTTATTTTGTGGCTTTCTCGATCTGAAAAAGGGGAATATATGTGTTCTGAATTACCGAATGCAACTTAAGCATTCACTAAGAAAGTTGAACACTATGTTTATTTATGTGAATTACATGATGATAATAGGTATCCGAGAAGATAAAACATATCTATTAATACGCAGTAGTATCCTCGACATTTCATTGGAAGTATTTCTATTAAATTTACCTTAATACTTGTCATATGTCCAAAATAACTGAAAAGATAAAAATTGAAGAAAGAATCTTTTAATTAAATGGTTTAACATTATTATGGTGAGTTTAATTTTTGTGATATCTTTAAGGGGATATTTTGCGGGATACATAAAATCAATTGAAATTTTAATGTCAGTATTTATAGAATTTGAAATAAAACCATTTCCGACAATATTTCTATGAATAAAAATGGTATTATTTTATTTATCAAGAATGTTCAGGAGGCATATCAGATTGCTATAAGATTATTGTCTTTTTAAACAAGCTTTTCGTTGAATTTGTATTTAAATAAAATAAGCGGCAAAGGCCAACCTAAATATAATCATAAACTTATCACGTGTGTGACTTATGATTTTATTTTTTTTTGCAAAATGCATAGTGGATGCTTTTTTAATATTAAATTTTAGCTACTTTTTTCTACCATTTTACCTCCTGAACAGCCTAATAGAAATTAAATTTTATTAAAATTAAAAGTTTCCATGTTTTTTTGCGACCAAGAGAAATATATTTAATAGCCTTTTAAATATGTTGAGTCTGTAAGATGCAATTTATTCAGTTAAGTAATTTGATAGGACGTAGAAATAATGTTAAAGGATATTCAAATTTCGTATTATGCATATTTATAAATTATATTAACAAAATACCTGTATCCTAATAAAAATGTACTAATTATTAACATTATTGTATCACAAGCAAATCCAGATGCAAAACTACTACAAAATAATAATATTAATGACGCTATAATTATACATTTTCTATGTATAATATCTGCCAATATACCAAATATAATGCCACCAATACACGCTCCTATAAATAAAATATATAGTTAGGAAAGCTCATATGTAAGAGAAATACTTTTAGTTATCCATATGTACAGTTTTACGGCTCAAAACAATTAGACTGTTAGGCCAGTAAATTAAATATGTGACTACAGTGCATCCCTAAATCAAGATAATGTATTTTGTAAGCTATAATATCAGCATTGTCAAAAATTTAAAAGAGGATAATCAAAAGAGTTGTAAAATTGTATTTGCATTTGAATTTTAGAATGCTATTTTTCAGTAATAGATATCAGATGTTAATTTTATGTAATGTTTCAGAAATAAAATTTACTGGTCTATAAAAATACGAATATATTCTTGTTTCTTATATTCTTGATATATGGACAGTTAACTTTGGTTTTCAAAGCTTGTGCTGTACATATAGCCCAGGCGGCAGAGTGAAAAATAAGCGAAAAGAAAAGAAATAGGTTGGCGAAATTTTATGATTGTTAACGTTATATTTAAATGTCATTTGTAAAATTTGAAGAATTCCTCTTAGCACTAATCCTTGCGATACAAAAAAAAAAAACGATTATCGTAATTGACTCGTTTTCATTTCATCGTATATTAAAAATTACATATAAAATTTAAGTACAGTGGACGCACTAAGGTGATACATTTTTGTTAAGCGCAGGAAATGTTCTACGAAAATAATGCTTGAAATTTTTAACAGCTATTATTATTATTATTATATGGAACTAATTATATCATTCGATGAAGAAAAAACAAAAAAAAACATTGTTTTTGTATTGCGGGGACTATTACTACACTCGTGGGAGAAGGAAAACTTAAAATTTCTCTATAGAATAGTTTTCAATTTTGTGGTTACATTGTATTACGCTCCAACTTACTTGCCGCCTGGCCTACCATAAAAATAGAAAAGGTTAGCTTGCCCAGTGAGAACAGTGCATTGATCCATAAAACTAAATTTCGACTTAAATTCAAATCACATGCTCCTATCGGTAGTCCAAATGATATTACAGTACTTGCAACACAGTTACAAATTAAGTTGAACGCAGAGAAAAATACCAGAAATTTATGGTATGGTCCCCAACCTGTGAAGAAATGGTTTTTGATCAAATTTTGTGGCATGTTCAGAAAATGTAGCATGGTATTACCAATTTTTTGGATCGCCTCTTCAAAATATTGCATTTTGACAAACTGTCACGTATCTGTCATTTTTGACTTTTGTTTTAGTCAGGACGTTCTTGAAAATATTATTTGGTTAAAAAACTGTCGTTTATTGCTCTTCCACAAAAATTTCTCTACATATACACCTAAGTTGCTTTACTTGCAATCATCAAATTTAAATCTAATTTATAATGAAGAAAGAATACTTTGCAAATACTTTGAAATATTTATTATTATATGAGTATGTCTAATGTAAATAGTAAACATAAAATCATTTAAAATCATTAAGGGCCGGTCTAATAAACATTTTATTTTATCATTAAAATCTAGTTTTCAGTTAAAATAAGCAATATCGAATCACTTATGAGAAAATATCATTGCTGTCAGTTTATTTTTAAATTTAGTTGCCAAGTAAATTATAATGGTAGATTAAATTGCTTATAATTAATCTTTAACAACTGCATTCTAATTTCAATTGCTTACGAATAACCAGCATTGGCTGCACCAATGCCTAAAGTTTGACGTGAAGAATCTCTGAATAAATAAACAATATATGCATTATAATTTGAATGACCAAAGCAACAATTAAACCAACAAGGGTATAGTGATCAATCAGAGATACCTTTATTCATACCTTGGTTATTATACAAAGTATATTCGGCAAGCTGTTATATAAAGTTTGGCACGTCGAATTTCTGTATAAATACATATTAAAAATAATATTTTCATTATTTTGTTACGGGTTTCAGTTATAATTTGAATAAACTTTAAATACATAAAAAAAAAAAAAATTTTATGTAACTTTTTTTGCTATAATTAATAAAATTTGTAATAAAAACACTCGTTTAGTTTCAAAAAATTTGTTTAATGTTAATACGTATTTCGGCTTCTTAGGCCATCATCAGAACATATACAAGAAAAATTACATTGGGCCGGTATTTATATCTATGGCAATTAGTAAGCAATATGGTGGGGTTATATTTGGGAGAACCACGCAAGGATTAGAGTGGTTTTAGAAGCGGTGACGAGCTCAATTCTAACTGTTCATTCATTAGGTTCTTGTTCTGAGAAACCGCTTTATTAATCTCTAACGCTTCTAAAAGGTTCAACTTTAATCCTTTCTTGTGGACATGCAAATTCTTAAGACTTGGAAGTCAAATGTATGGTTCGATTCTACCATATGTTTGGCAACATTAGAATCACTTTTCTGTAAACGCCAAGATCTCATGTGTTCGGAAAATCTTATATTAAAATTACGTCCTGTTTGACCTATGTAAGAGAAATTGCAATTATGCAAGATGGTTCCGTGTACAGATTTTATTATTGACTAAATGATTCTTTAAAGTTTGTTTATTATAAAAAGCTGATGTAATATCTAGTGACTTTAGTTTTTCTGAAATTCTAAAGCTGGATTTACCTACGAATTTAATTTTGCGATATACTTTTGTATTATCTTGGATAGATTTATGGTAAAAATGTTTGGTAAATTCTTGTCTTTGTTTCCTGTGTACCAGTTTATTTATAATTATGGGGTTGTATCCATTCTTTATTGCAATTTTTCTTAGTGTTTGTAATTCGGTTTCAAAATCGGAGTCAGAATGATTTTGAAGTTAAGCTTTTCAATTCGAACAATTCATTTCTAAATAAAATCTCATGGTGGTACAGATACGTTGATGATATTATTTGTATATGGACAGGTACAGACAGACAACTAGATAATTTCCTAACTTTTCTAAACTCTTTAAAACTCTTCAAAAGTATATCGCAAAATTAAATTCGTAGGTAAATCCAGCTCTAGAATTTCAGAAAAACTAAAGTCACTAGATATTACATCAGCTTTTTATAATAAACAAACTTTAAAGAATCATTTAGTCAATAATAAAATCTGTACACGGAACCATCTTGCACAAAGTGGGGTCTATGAAATATCATGCAATAATTGCAATTTCTCTTACATAGGTCAAACAGGACGTAATTTTAATATAAGATTTTCCGAACACATGAGATCTTGGCGTTTACAGAAAAGTGATTCTAATGTTGCCAAACATATGGTAGAATCGAAACATACATTTGACTTTCATAGTCTTAAGATTTTGCATGTCCACAAGAAAGGATTAAAGTTGAACCTTTTAGAAGCGTTAGATGATTAATAAAGCGGTTTCTCAGAACAAGAACCTAATGAATGAACAGTTAGAATTGAACTCGTCACCGCTTCTAAAACCACTCTAATCCTTGCGTGGTTCTCCCAAATATAACCCCACCATATTGCTTACTAATTACCATAGATATAAATACCGACCCAATGTAATTTTTCTTGTATATGTTCTGATGATGGCCTAAGAAGCCGAAATACGTATTAACATTAAACAAATTTTTTGAAACTAAACTAGTGTTTTTATTACAAATTTTATTAAAATGTTTCAACGAGTGCCAGAAGCAAGTTCTATTAATTTTGTATAATTAATAATTTTATATGTGCTTTTTAAGGCCTAGTGCTTTTTTGTGGGCCCAATATATTCTGAAGTACGACTCTGATTGAATTGAAAATACGAGTGCAATTAATCGAGTACCTACACAGTATGTGTGGTAAATTTGGTTGAAATCGGTTTGGTACCTTCATAGGAGTAGAGGTGACAATATGGTCTTACGACCAGGGAGCGAGCAACCAAGTATATGACATATTTACATTTTCGGAACCAAGGCGGCAAATGACGAACTTTTTATTAAGAAAAATGTTCAATCCGAGAATGTTACAAACAAATTATGCAGACAAACACTTAAGCTCTTCGGTACGACGTACGGCGATCTAAAAAAAAAATATAAAATGCTGCCTAATTGTAAAAATAGATTCTTATATAAGAATATCTTAAATGATGATAACATATGCAACTCAAGTCAATTAAATTGTGAATTATGCCCATACAAATGATTCTAGTAAACACTCAAAAATCGGGTACTATTGGTTTATTTCAACAGACTACTATTACATAATTTAACATAACCAATTATAATTAATTAATTAAACAGTGAACATTGCATTACATTCTTCAAGTTGTTGTAAAATTGCGGCATTTTGTTCTTGGCTTTGTTCCTGGACTTGTTGACTGCAGGTATTAGCCTGATCCGTAACCTGGGTCACGCTCGTTTCAACTGCAGATACAACTGCAAGCATCTCTTGTTCCAAAGCAGTTACTTTTTCTTTAATCGCATCAGTTTTTGCGGCAACACAATCGGTGACTGCAGTGGTATCCGTTGGTAGTGGATTTTCCAGCTTACATTGGCTGACTGCTACATTAGTCTCTGAATTAAGGTTAGCAACTTGCATAGACATAATTTTTTGTACTTGATTCATCGATTTCAGTTGCATTTGACTTGATTTGGTACAGGCTGATAGTTGCAATTTGGAGTTGGAGTTAAGTTGGTTGACCGCATCTTTGTGTGCGTTTGTACATTCTTTGTTTGCGGTTGGATTTACGGGTGCAGTGGTCAAGAGTTTTAGGTTATTTTTGGCTCCTGAGGACATCATGCCAACGGTTTTAGATGCTTGCCCTACACGGAAACCAATGGCTTGTTTTGAGATCATATTAAGTTGGGTCAAACGCATTTGGACTTCGGTGACCATTGGGCGTAGTTCTGCATCCAGCGTTGGGTCTGTCATCATCGGGTTGAAAGCCATCATGGGATTGAAAGCCGTCATGTATGGGTTAATGGCTTTTGATTGGATTCCCTGTTAAAATGTTTTTTTTTTTAATTTAATGACCAATGACACAAAGACAACACTGTATACTGTAACAATAGCTTTGTTATTTAAAATATATAGTAATATGCTCAATAACATCTATAAGGCACAATATATCAGAGTAATGTAATGCCCTAAATTTCGATTACCATCTTGAATCATTTACTTTATTTTGTAATAAAAGGCAAAGAATTCTTTTGGCTAAAATTTACAAAAGTTATGTTGCAAGTATAATAAATACATAGAAAATTTTAAATAAAACAAATTTTGTATTAGTGAAAAAATCAAAATAAAAGCACATATTAGTAATATGTATGGATATTTTTGAAAATATTGCTCAATTATTAAGAGCATTTGATTTTGAATTATTTTTACTTTCTTTTACGAAGTATAAGTAAGTATTGTAATCACGAAAAAAAAATTTCTCGAATTTTTACGGAAATACACCTTTTGACCTTCCCTGAATCGAGTCTGACTATTTTTGGAATGACGTTTGTGTGTGTGTGTGTGTGGCTGTGTGCGCTCTACAGCCTACACCGTTAAAGATAAAATTATGAAACTTTAAACTTAAGATTTGTATATGCCTGGGAGGAAAACCTCCTATTTTTGAAAAGCATATTCAAACCGGAAATGCATGTTTACTTGAGTCATTTTTTGTAATTTCTGCAATATCTCCGAAACGGCTGTACTTACAATAAATATAGTTACATTAACATTCAAAGATATTAGTATTCTGCACAACTTTTGTTTGAAACATTTCTTCAAAAAGTACCAGTTACAAGAACTTATCTTATTGATATTGCCATAGTTACATAGGTATGGGAAATTATATATAATAAATCGCATCTACTATGCATGTCAATTGTTTTAAATATTCAAATATTTTGACATTTAATATTTATTGTCAGTGTTACAAATAAGTTTAGTGAAAAAGCGTTACAAAGGTTAGTAAATAATTTAAAATATTATATATAAATATAAATGTCCGGCCATAATAATTTTTAATAATGTGCAATTAATAATTATATTTTCTGTATATTACTATAGAATCGAACATTTTAAATCTAAAATACATATGTTTTTTTAGAAATCTGACAATAATCTAACTTTACCAAAATTTTACTAGACATAATGAATTAAAATATTTTCTTTTAAATTTAAACATTTTATATTTTAATTTATATACTATCAAATCTCAAAATACACTGACTTCGTAAAGAAAGTTTAGGGCCAATACATGGCCGATGTTATATCTTTTATATAAATGCACAGCACGCTGTTTCCACCAATATGAAGATTAATAAACTCGAATTATGCGCTTGCGATTTCCGGAAAAAGGCTATTTCGGAGAAATGTTCGTAGTATAATGTTTTAGAATAATTAATTACATGTATGTAATTTGGTACATTTTTACTTTCTTTTACGAAGTAATAAGTAAGTATTGTAATTACGAAAACAAAATTTCTCGAAATTTTTACGGAAATACACTTTTTGACCTTCCCTGAATCGAGCCTGACTATTTTTGGAATGACGTCTGTGTGTGTGTGTGTGTGTGTCTGTGTCTGTGTGCGCTCTACAGCCTACACCGTTAAAGATAAAATTATGAAACTTTAAACTTAAGATTTGTATATGCCTGGGAAGAAAACCTCCTATTTTTGAAAAGCATATTCAAACCGGAAGTGCATGTTTACTTGAGCCATTTTTTGTAATTTCTGCAATATCTCCGAAACGACTGTACTTACAATAAATATAGTTACATTAACATTCAAAGATATTAGTATTCTGCACAACTTTTGTTTGAAACATTTCTTCAAAAAGTACCAGTTACAAGATCTTATCTTATTGATATTGCCATAGTTACGTAGGTATGGGAAATTATATATAATAAATCGCATCTACTATGCATGTCAATTGTTTTAAATATTCAAATATTTTGACATTTAACATTTATTGTCAGTGTTACAAATAAGTTTAGTGAAAAAGCGTTACAAAGGTTAGTAAGTAATTTAAAATATTATATATAAATATAAATGTCCGGCCATAATAATTTTTAAAAATGTGTAATGAATAATTATATTTTCTGTATATTACTATAGAATCGAACATTTTAAATCTAAAATACATATGTTTTATTAGAAATCTGACAATAATGTAACTTTACAGTTTTACTGGACATAATGAATGAAAATATTTTCTGTTAAATTTTAACATTTTATATTTTAATTTATATACTATCAAAACAAAATATACTGACTACGTAAAAGAAAGTTTAGGGCCAATACATGGCCGATGTTTTATATTGTCAAACAAATTCTAATCTATTTAATTTTCGAAAAATAGTTAGATATCGTAATCGAAGTTAAGAAGTTTTCATATTTTGGATATATGCCCATATAATCAAGATATAGAATTGATGCTAATAAACTAAAGTTTAATTTAATGGAATAATAATTGCTTTATTAGGCATTAATCTATAAATTAGTTGAATAGTAAGTAATGCAAAACATAATAACGGAGATGCACTTTTAAAAAAATAATGGCACCATTTCTTATGTCATAATTATAATCTTATTGTTAAAATATTTTTTAATTTTCCTACCTGCATTACACAAAGGAGTGCAAACACTGTAATCACTTTTGAGTTCATTTTGTTCGTTTTTGAATCGTTAATTTTCGTTTCGTATTAAAACCAAAGAAGAAAATCTGCTACTGATACGGTTGTATCCATCTCACTATATATACCAAAATATTTGTATGCATAGTTTATCAGATCATGACATGTTGTTCTTTATGTTGCACCGAAAAAATGTTAAGATTTATCATGTTTGTACAACTGTTTATATTTCGCATGAAATTTGTCATAAGGTATTCATATTTATCCGGGTAGAAATTATATATAGCCCAAATAATTAATTAATATTTAGTTACTAAAAACTTAGATTTATATACTACTTTAGTGAATGATGGGGTTATATAGATCAGAATCATATACATAGGTATTTGCGTGATAAGGAATAATAATAGACATGCACACCATTTCTGTCGCCCTTGCAACATAAATCTATATACATACATACATATGTACGTAGTATGGGAGGTGACAAAGAAGACAAAAAAAACATCTTTGTCGAATTTGGAACATAAATCTATGATTTGTACGTAGGATGTGAGGTGGCGCTTTGAGTCATACAAATTATTTGATCACGAGTAGCATTGCATAATATTTATCTGATTTGAAATGGGTTATATCATGATATAAGTTTTTGCATACAAAATCGATCAAGTTGGTTGCGCGACTATTTTTTTTTTAATTTCATAATTCATTTTCAAGGATGGCGTGGAGAATTCAGATTAGAACGTAACATTGTCGATTTTTTTAAATGTCATAAATCGAAAAAAAAAACATAATTAGATGGTGTATATCTAAACTTAATAAGAAAATAAACTCAATGAACTAATCTTTTCATAGAAATTGCAAAAAAAGACACTGAAACCAAAAGTTGAAAAATGTGCATTTTTTTACCCTAAAATTCCCATCTTAACTATGAAAAAAAAAATTATTTAATGAAACTTTTTTAATATTTTCATTAGTTCCTCGAGGATGGTTTTCAATTATCATAACTAATAATTGCTGTAAGTTATCAATAATAGTTACTTATTTGTTCCGTAAACTTTAAACGCGTTTTTCTCGGAACCATGTTTTTTGATATTGTGTACAAGATAAAACAAAATCTATTCAACCGATTGACTTCATTTTTTTTTCTCTGGATAGATAATTGAAACCCATCCTCGATGAACTAAAAAAAGTAGGAAACAGTTTCATTAAATACTTCTTTTTAAAATGTAATGTTTGGAGTAAAAACTTGCACATTTTTCAACTTTTGGTTTCAGTGTCTTTTTATGCAGTTTCTATAAAAAGGTTAGTTCAATGAGGACATTTTCTTATTTAGATTAGATATACACCATTTTATTACGTTTTTTCTTTTTTACAGACCCTATCGTGTACAAACAAGCATGCCAATTCCTAAAGTTTGGCATGGCGAGTTTCAGAATAAATAAACAATATATTAATAATGACCAAAGTAACAATTAAACCAATAATAGCATAGTAATCAATCAAATATATCTTTATTCATACCTTGTTTATTATAAAAAGTATACTTGGCCTAAAGTTTGGCATGTCGAATTTCTGTATAAATAACTATTATTGCACTATAATTAAAATAATCGAACAATCAAATTAACAATGATATAGTAATCAAACTAAAATATCAACTTTCATGTGTGCCAAAGTATCCGAGAATGTTACAGACAAATTATGCAATTTGTTCATATACCTTAAACAATGAATAAATCAATGTCAAAAGTACGGAATGATTGCTTGTTTCCTTCCATACGGAAAAAATATTGAAAATATGCTATTTTTGTGTGTTCTGCCTCCTCTTAATCTGGCTATACTTATGCTAATTTACTCGTTGAATAATATCTATTTCTTTAATTCTAATTTATATTTATGAGTTATGTGTAATAATTAAAGAATATATTGAAAGAAGTATATAAGATCTTCAAGTTTTCTTGGATATTTACAAACATTCGAAGCTTTTTAACTTTCTTATACGAAATAATATCATGAAAAAATCGATCTGGAGATTTTAACAGAAATATCCTTTTTGACTGATTATTTTTAGAATGACGTCTGTGTGTGTATGACAGTTTAAACTGTTAAAATTATAAATCTTTTAACTTAAGATTTGTATATGTTGGTCAAGAAAATCTTCTATTTTGAAAATAAAATTTAAATTGAAAGTGCATGTTTATACAGTAAAAGTTATAATAGTTACAATTAAAATGAAAGATATTAAATTTTGTAGATTTTTTTGTTCTACTAGTTACAAGAAAATTGTTATTGCAAGTCATACTTTTCTTATTTATATTGCTATAGTTGCGAAGGTAATAGTAAGTTATATTTAATAAATCGTATCAACTATGCCTGTCAACTATTGAACAGAAAAGCAAAACGGGCTCAAATAATTTGTGATTTGACATTTAACTATTGGCACAACAAGAAGTAGTTGGGTTTTATCTGGGCTTGGTTTTACACACCAACTCACAATCCAGATTTCGAGTTTCTTCAGCTCTACCTGCAAACACTTGCAGGTTTCTTCTGCTAATGTCTCCGGCGCGTAGTGAGACGTATTATCCGCATATAATGTGACTCCATCTGGAGTCTGGTTTGGTATCGGTATGTCAGCACAGTAAATTGAATATAGCAGTGCAGATAGTATGGAACTTTGAGCCATTCCTGTTTCTGGTGGGAACTGGTTCAAGTAGGCATCTTTGACTTTGATCGCTGATTTGCGTTTGGATAGGAAATTGGTGACCTATCGGATCGTGTATTTAGGAAATTGTTGTTCTATTTTTACAAGCGTGGAGCTACCTCATGTTATGGCTCTTACTACCGTGCTTAATTGCTGTATATGTGCATTCAATGTTGTTCTAGCGGCCCGGAATCCTTACCGAGTATTGGTAATGATTCTGTTTTGGTTGCAAAAGTCGAAGATTCATTTAGCGATCATTCGTTCGAGAGTCTTTCCCATGGTGCTTAGAAGCGATATGGACCTATATGATCCAGGATCTTTTCCTGGTTTTAGGATCATGATAACTGATGCTTCTTTCCACTAATCAATATATTGATTGAAATTTAAATACGAATAACTTATATAACACTGATAATTTTACTACGAAACATTGGCAAAAAGTATAATTAGCACAAAAAACATACATAAGTTAGTAAATTTTCTTTTAAAATCTCTATATAAAAATAGATTTTTGGATGCACGTTTTTCTTATATTTACACAATTTTATGTACACGTGTAGATTGCATATAATTAGCAAATAATACATGCCACGTCATATGAGTCACAAGTTAATAACAAATACATGGATACATATTTACTTTTATAAATACATTTTTTGAACAGTTACTTACGTCATTGTAAATAATCTTAGTAATCTAGATTGTAAAACCAATAACTTGCATTAGATACTGAGATAAGCAGTAAATATCAGAATGCTACTTCCGATTGCAAAATTAGTGCAATGATAGAATTACCGGTTAAACACTGGCCATTGTTTTTTACAAATAAATAATTATGTAAGTATTGGAAATACGAAAATGTTCGAAATCAGAACTTAAACATGTTAGTTTGAGGAGAATTTTTTTTTTTAATATAAATGAATTTATTTATTGGTATAGTAGTAAACAATTTCCATATGACTAAAATGTAAGCTTCTTAGCATATATCAATAGTAATTATTTATACATATGTACGGTTTACTATATTTTACAATAATAATAATATTAACTTAATATTCACTTTGAAGAGAGAAAATAATTTGGTAATACATTTTAAATGATTGTGTTTGAACACAATTTATTATGAATTCAACCAAAATTAGATTAGCGCACGATATAATATTGATTAATGTTACAATTCATTTTTACTTATACGAAGTAATAAGTAAGTATTATAATCATAGAAAACAAAATCGCGTTATTTTAACCTTCCCTGAATCGAGTCTGACAATTTTTTTTGAATGCCGTCTGTATGTGTTTGTGTGTGTGTGTCTATCTGTCTGTCATTCATCACCAAATTTATTTATTTTGTATGCACATTTCAGATATAACTGTAACCATATCAAACATCTGCAGGGTATTGCACTGAACTTTCTTATACGTAGTAAGCATATCTTGTATAAATAGTAAATAAATAAAAATGTCTAAATTTTATGAAAATATTTTGACTTATTACGTAGAGGTAGATGATAATACTGACTTTGTTGTAACCATTGAAAAATATACCTGTTACGTATAAGAATGTCCAGAGCAACGTAATTATTGTTACTACTATTGCACTGGACATTCTTATTACGTAGTAAGTATATTTTGTTTATACTCAATGGTTACAATAAAGTTTTTTTTTTTTTGGAAACTTGGCTTTTGGTACTTGTCGATTAGCCAGCTGCTAGGTTTATGTGGTTATATATTCATTTTTGCTGCAGTTATAAATTCATGTATATATGTCCAGGTTATGCAATTCTTAATCTGTAACAAGCATTCAATGCTTGTAGGAAGAGCTATCTTATTTTTCATCAATTGCTTGAAGAGCGCGGAGCGGTTTTGTGGATAGACTGTAGAATTGAGGATTAGGTGATTCAGGTTGGCTTCTGTAGTTTTATTGCATGGGAACAGTGGAGAAGCAATCAGCTTTATTCTGTGAAGGTGTTTTTGGTGTACAAGCGTGGTTAAACCGCATACGACATATTCTGGTGAGCGACCGGTTGTAAGTTGATTTGATCCATACTGATGACAATAAAGTTGTTATTATCATCTATCTCTACGCCCAGCCATAATCATTTCGAATATAGGATGTCTAGAATGGTAATATTCTTAAATGTCTAAAATTTTGTAATAACTTCTCTTCTATAACTAAACAAGAAATGACCACGCATAAGAAAGTTCAGTGCAATACACTGCAGATGTTTTATTATGAATAAATCATGTATTCGTATAATTGTATTGACATTTTCATGTATTTACTGCTATTAATTGAATTTCTATATTATTTATTTTCTTTTAATAAATTAACGAATGTTTAGCAGAAAACTTCCTCAATTTTATCCAATATTTAAATAAATTCAAATAGTTACTTACAAGTAATAAAAAGAACTAACCTTCATTATTCAAGACAGCGATACAATATTGGGCCGTAGTTTCGTTTATTAAAATCGCTGCAATTTACTGTCTTTCGATAATTTTGTAACCAAATTGTCTCATTGTTCAACACATTTGCAGCTCCTTGCACTGACCTTTTTCACACGTAGGAGATATAAATTTGATCATATATTTATGTTTTAAAAACAGATTTATACAGAAATAACATTTTCAAAGTGTAATTGATACTGCAACAATCACAAAAATCTGTACAACAAACTGCTTCATTTCCATAGTAACAACCCATAATTTATCTTTTCTGTCTAAAGAAATATCATTTAAAATATATTCGTCGAATATATTTAAAAGGTATATAATTAAATATAATAACTAAAATACTATATATTCCTTATTTTTTTTCCCAGATATTTGCGATCAACAATGGCAAACATCTTCAACAATAGTATAAACAGATGAGTAATTATTTGAATTTAGTAATTATACTATTTTTACATTTTCAGTTACCAAATCCTTGGCAGCAATTAAGAATATGTTCAAGAAGCAGCAGCAGCAAGACGTAATAAGCTACGAAGATACAGCAAAGCTTTTCGGAAACGCCTGGGTAGGAGCACCATTGTACATTGGGGAATGGCACATCTATTTGGCAGTTGAACAATAAATTTTGGTGTATTATTAAAAAAAGAGTTAAATGATAGTTTTATTTAGCTAAAAGGACCAAATTAATGAAGAAAATAGTTTATTAGTTACTAAATTATATAGAAAAAAAAACAGAAAAATATATTCCTAATAAAATTCAGAATCGCTAGTTTGTACCAAATTGAAAAAATATATAGGAAAATTATGATTGAAAAATTTGGAATAATAACTCATAAAAAACGTGATTAAATTTTATATTGAGCCAGAAATGAAATTATCAATATTATAAAAACAGAAAATAATCATTTAGACAAACAAACAAAATTAGTAGATGAGAAAGTGGTCATACTGTCCAGTATAAATTATCAAGTCGTGGTTAGTGATGCTAAGAAATAAATATGAAATATAAGTGATAATGGATGTAAGTGTTAATTGATAAACATTAGCAATACCGCAAACTACGTAGTGTAAGTTAGTTATATCGATTTTCTTGCTATCAGTTCTAAAAAACGTAATGATAGATATAATATTAAGAAATATATATTAAAAATAATAAATATTGCGATAATTATACGGACAGCATACGACTAGTGAATCCAGTAGATGAAATTTTATAGTAAATTATATTTT
>JADQWA010001473.1:0-16067 GCA_018344505.1 Nebria ingens riversi
TGTTTCGTTTTCCTCCGGTTCATTTTCTTCTTGTTCGCTCTCTTCCTCCTTGCGCACTTCTGTTTAGCTTTCTTCCGTTTCGCTCTCCGCCTGATCACTTCCTTGTGATTCGGCGTCTTCCGATTCGTGGTCTTCTAGTTCGGCTTCTGGTCTGACTTCGGCAGGATTTATTTGCCCTGCTAATTCTTCAATGTCTCGATTAAACCCGTCTGGTTTCTAATGGTGCCTCATGGGGCTTATGTAGTCCTCCCTCGGAGTTATTTTGCTTCCTGTGCTATTTTTTGATCTAGTATTATGAACTTCCTTCTTCGCTTCGTTCCTCCCACCGTATCCCATCTTCAGGCGATCGGCATGGACCTTCTCACTTCTCCCTCCGTTTGCTTCTTCAACAGTAAAGTTTACAGGACCGTCTTGAGTTACAATTTAGTACGGGCCTTTCCATCGTTTGGCTAATTTCTTTGCTAAATCTGGTTTTATTTTGATGTCCTTCACGTACACCTTGTCTCCTACTTGGACCTTTAGTTCACCTGTATTTTGATGCCGACGATTAATCCTTTGATCGGCAATTGTCTTTAGCTTATCTCTTACGTCGACCAACGCATGATACAATCTCAGTGATAGTTCACTTGCGTAATCAGGTAGAAAAAGGATTCTCCCGTAGCACTGTGGTTGTGGTTGTGATAAGCCATAGTGACGAATGGTAACCACAGATCCCAATCTCGTTGATCTTTGTTAATAAAGTGTGACAAGGTATTCTTAAGCGTCCTATGAGTCCTTTCCACCATCCCATTAGTTTGAGGATGGTACGCTGTAATGAAAAGTCTTTGTATTTGGAATAATTTACATACTTCTTGGAAAACTTCTGAGGTTAAATTCGTTCCAAGATCTGATAATAGACAGATAGGCGCTCCATGTCGGCTAATTACTTGCGTTGCGAAAGCTTCAGCTATTGTGCTAGCTTTCTGATCTGGCAAGGGCATTGCCTCTATCCATTTTGTAAAATGGTCTTGATACGTCAAGATATACTTATTCCCTCTTGTAGTTATTGGTAGGGGTCCCACTAGGTCGATGGCGGTTCTTTCAAATGGTCTAGTCACTTCGGAGAACCTTAGCATTGGCGCTGGTTTCTTATTGGTCGCTGTTCTTCTCAAACAACACGTTTCGCATTGCTTGCAGTACTCTTTTACATCTGATTTCATACTGGGCCAGTAACAAGTTTTTTCTGAAAGAGCCGTTGTTTTTTCTTGTCCTGGGTGTCCAGAGGTTGGTAATGCAAGAAAGTCATGTATAATTCTCTCTCGCAATTGTACAGTTGGTCCTCTTGTTGCTTTGCGTCTCGGATTTTATATACTAGCTAGGGTTTATACAAAAACCGACTTTTTGGAAAACCGGTTTTCGAATTCCAGATTTTCAAAAAAAACGGTTTTAGCCGGTTTTCGAATTTTTGTCAAAAAAATTGAATAGGGAAAAATATTTTATTTAAGTTATATAAAATAACAAAAAATGAAATCAATATCAAAATCAAAATATAAAAAAAAATTTAAGATTACACATTAATTACACGAAAACTCAAACAAAACTTTCAAATAATATTTATACTTATTTCACTAATTTTAATTTCTCCTAAGAAAATAGGATTTTAAAAAACATAAAATATCGACTGAACGGTCGCTAAGTCTTGTTCTTATTTTGGACACAATATTGCCTGAAATTGAAAATACTCGTTCACTAGCTACTGAGCTTGGTTTTATAGTTTTCAAAGCATCAAATAACAAATCTAAGTTTTTGGTTCTTTTATTCGTTGCCTCAAATAATGAAAATTCAGCTTTCAGTGTCTTTGGATTTGTAAGTTTTTCTTCAGGGTCTTCAAGAAACTTATGAAATGATTTTTCTATGGCTTCCTTTAAAAAAGCATTACTCTGATGAATAGTTTCTTCGATTAGCTCTTCATCAGAATCGGTTTCCACATAAGAATTTGGAAATATTCTAGACAATATCTTTTCAGATAACTTAATTATTTCGGTTTTTGAAGCTAAAGAAAGTACACTAGATTTTTTTGCTGAACTAGAAATGTTTTGTGGATTTTGCAAATACAGCAAAAGGGTTGCTAATTCTACTTGTCTTCTTTCGTTAATTCGTTCTTCTAAAGCATATAATAATTTCAAACTTATTTCAGTGTTTAAATTTTTTAGTTCATTTAACAGAAATTCAAATATAGTTTCACTTATTAATAAATTGGCATCTCGTCGCCCTAAGCCTTCAGCTGCTAGACGAATCGGTCCCAAGACTTTATGAAGTTCCAAAAGTTTAGGATATTCAGCTTCATTCCACATATAAGAAGAACCTATATCATTCAATGCTAAAACAACACATTCTTTTACTGCCAGAAATCTTCCAATCATATCCTCTATACTATTCCACCTTGTTTTGCAGTCAAGAAATAAATTTAATTCCTTTCCTTTTTCTTGTTTGATATAATTTTGAAGAATGGTGTTTCTTACTGGAGATTTTCTAAGGAACTTACAAATTTTTCTAATTTGTGAAACTGATTGTATGTAAATGTCAGACAAAATAGGAATAGGATGTTCTCGGTTACAAACATAATAAAGAGAATCTTCATAATCGTTATATTCGTCTTCATCTTCATCTTTCGATTCCTCACTTGAAACATTTACTTCGGCTTCAGCTTCAGCTTCAGTCACTTCTCTATGTTTATATAACACATCAGTAACTGCTAAGTGGATCGCGTATGAATAGCATAGTTGATTAATGATAGATGACCAAATTTTTTCATAACAGCAGCACCATCATTTGTTGTTGCAACAATGTCAGTTTCTAGATTCAAGTAGAAATTTTGTAGCCTTTCAGATACCAATTCTAATGTTCTCTGAGCATCACAGGAACCAGCTATTGGCACTAATCCCAAATTGAAATCTTCTGCCAAGTGTTGTACATTAATGTTTAAATGTCTATGATTTCTTTTGCTAGTCCACTCGTCTAAAGTTATAGAGAATTTTTTCCTATTCTTTTTTATTGAATCTAATTCAATAATAGTTTCACGTTTGGCATTGTCATAGAACGTATGAATGAGATCCATTACTCTAGACTTGTTTCTTGGTAATGAATATCTTTGTTGTTGAAGAGAATCTCGTATGAATGAGCTATTTGTAATGCTATTAATGGAAAATCCATCCATTGTTGCAAGTTTCGATATGATTTCTTCTAAGCTACTCCTTTTCACTTTTATAAAATTCAAAATATTCGTTTGTTTTTTTGAAGAAGAGGAAGATCCAGGCGTTTCTTCATCGCCAATCGTTTCTGATTTCTTTCCGATAATTATTTTATGAACTGCTTTCAAATGATTATGTAGATTGCTCGTAGAAGCTCCTTTGCAGCTCAACATTTTATTACAATGATTGCAGATTGCCTTGTCTATATCTAACTTTCTGAAACTGTCCCAAACTTCCGACTTACTCATTTTTATCTAAAAATGAAATTAAAGTTATTAAATAAATATTTTTGAAGTTTATTTTACAATTTTATTTTTTTAACTATAAAATTAATGTAATTTAAAGAAGTCTACACATTGTTTAGAAATTTAAAAAAAACACGCATCTTCTTTATCTAATTCCGAAGCTTGATAAAGACATAAGTTATGTTGAAACATTGCGAAAGAACACCCAGTGTTTTATTTAAAATCCCATTAGACAGAACTCAGAAGCCAGAACTTTTTATTTTACATTAATTTTTGAGAGAAGGAATTTATATAATAAAATTAAAGTTTTAAAATGTAAAATAAAAAATACAAACATAGAAATTAGAAGCATACTTAATAGTTAATACTTACGTTATTTTTACCAACTCTAATAACTTTATATTTTTGTTTCCAGTTTTCACTTTACAAGATTAAGCGAACCTGTCGTGACTGGTGACGGATTGCACATATGTACTAACATAAAATAAATTGGTTAGTCACGTCTATTCCACGTGCGCAGTACACAATGCACAAGCACTGGCCAACGCAACTCGCAACGTTGAAAATGTGTCTGCTGCCCGTTGCATAGAATGAATAGAAAATCAAATAAGTTAAAAAATTATTTTTATATAATAATTTGAATTCTTTTAAACCGGTTTTCTTAATTTAAAAACCGGTTTCCAAATGTAACAAATTTATTTTAAAAACCAGTTTTTTAAAACCGGGTTTGAAAAACCGTCAAACCCTAATACTAGCTGTTCGATATCCAGATAGTAGTGTGAGTCGTCTTTCCAATGAAGGGTTTTTACTGCCTCTCGGATTGCAGGATCTTTCTGTTGCTCTGCATGGATTAGTTTCCGGTCTAGGATAGGTAAGTAGGTAGCAAGGACGCTAATGGTAGGTAACCGGGATGATGCATCAGCATTGGAATGTTTGGTACCAGGTCGATGGACAATGTCGAATTCGTATTCGCTTAGGAACAGGGACCATCGGGTTAATCTGGAACTTGGATCCTTAAACTGTAATAACCATCTCAATGGTCGGTGATCGGTAATAATGGTAAAACGTTTTCCATGTAGATAACATCGAAAATAACGGACGTTCCATAAAACGGCTAGGCATTTTTTCTCTGTTGTACTGTAATTTCTTTCGGCTTTACTAAGGGTGCGGCTTGCGTATGCTACTGGATGCTCGGCATCTCCATATTTCTGGCTGAGTACTGCCCCAATTGCAAAGTTAGACGCGTCTGTCACCAATATAAATTCTCGGTCCAGGTCTGGATATCTCAACACGGGGGCTGTACATAGGGCCTCCCTCAAAATGTCGAACGCCTCTTGTACTTCGTCAGTCCAAAGACATAGGTTTTCTTTCTTGATGAAACCCGTCAGTAGCGTCGCTTTCTTCCAGAAATTCGGTATGAATTTTCGGTATAATCCTACAAATCCTAAAAATGCTCGGATATTCTCGATGGTTCTTGGTCTTGGGTACCCTTTCACTAATCTTATACTCTCTGGATTTGGCTCTACCCCTTTACTTGAAATTACGTGTCCTAGGTATTTGGTTAGCTCTTGCATGAATTTGCCTTTACTAGGCTTTAATTGTAAATTAGCATCTCTCAAACGATCGAACACCTCTTTGATTCGATTTACATGCTCCTTGTCGTCTTGGTTACTAAAGGTAATAATGTCATCCAGGTATACTAGACATTTGCTTCCTGTGAGTCCAGTGAGTACCGTGTACATCAGTCTTTGTCAGGTTCTTGGACTGTTTGCTAATCCAAACGGCATTCTCAGACACTCAGAATGACCGTCGGGCGTCGAAAAAGCGGTCTTTTCACGATCCTTCTCTTCTACTTCCACCTGCCAATACCCATTAGCTAAATCCAGCGTGGTAAATTGCTTGGTTTTATTTAGAATGTCAATCGTTTCATGTAGGTTGGGTAGGGGGAAGAAATCTCATTTTGTTACTGCATTTAACCCTCTGTAGTCAATGCACAAACGTATTTTGCTCTCCCCGTCAGCGGCTTTCTTTGCTACCATCACCACGGGTGCTGACCATGGTAAGTGGGAGGAAATGATCACTCTCTCTTTTAGCATGTCTCCTATTTGGTGTTGCAACAATGGTCGTTATTGGTGCGGGATTCGGTATAGCGCCTTCGTAACAGGTGGCACAGCTTCCGTTATGATTTTATATGTTATCTGTGGCGTACATCTGAAATATTTTCATCCGTATTGAATATGTCTTCATATTCTTCTATAAAATCCCATAATTCTTTTTTCGTTATCTCTTCTAGATGCTCTAGATTTATTTTCCCTCTCAACTCACTTGATTGCTTTCCTCTTTTATCACACACACAGCCTTAATATTTTTCTCGTTTAACATTGTCTCACGTACATCTTCGTACTTCTCTCGATTGGTCGCTTCCATTGCGTATCCTATTAATAATTTTTCCGGCAATTCCACATAAATCTCTAACACGTTCACCAATTGGATTTGTATCTCCTTCTCCTCGATGCAGAGTACTCTAGCTGGTAAAACTCCGTGATAAAGGATGTTCGCTGGTTCCATGACTATCTGGGCACCAAGGAAGGGGTTCTCCAAAACTCCTGTCGCAAGTGCGCGCGACCGTGGCGGAATCTTCATGGGGGCGTGCAAGCGGATAGGACGATTACCAATCGTCGCATCTTCTCCCTTGAGAGCACCAAAGGTCATCATTGGTAGTGACTTACCTTGGGCTGCAAACCCACTAGTTCTATCGGTTTTTTCTCTCACACCGGAACCCACTTCTAGAGGGTCTTCGTCCCTAATTATTTCAACCGGTTTATCAGTAACCGTTTTTATCATCCCATTTCTCCTTATCGTTTCTCCAGATAACTCATCAAGTGGTTGGTTTTTCGTTTTGAATTTGCTGACCTCTCTGGTCAGTGGTGTCATTGGTATCTCCGTCGAACCTATCGTCATTGTTCTCGTCCTCCAGGACAGAAAAATCTTAAATCTGCTCAAAAAATCCGTACCATTTAAACCTCTGCTGCTAGAGCAAACGGTTCGTCATATATAACGAAATCGTGCTCCACCTCTACATCCTGAATTTGTATTAATATACTTGTCTTTTCTTGAACCTTTAGCGTATTTCCTTGTATATCTGCGATCGTTTTATTTAGTTCGTCAAATTGTTATCCTCGTCTAAGCACTTCTTTTCTGAGTACTGATACGGCGGCTCTGGAGTCAATCAATAATGTAACTGGCCGATTTTCCATAATTACCTTTACAGCGCATGTTGGATCTTCGCTTCGTAAAGAATTGACTCGGGGCACGCTTGCGCACGTCTCATTTACTGTCTCACTTCGGCGCGGGTAGTCGACGAAGCGTTCCTCGCGTTTAAATTTGGCTGATATTGACGACAATCATTTGCATAATGTCCTTCCATTCCGCAGCGGAAACATCTCTGTCGGCGGGGTAGCCGACAATCCCGTGCCATGTGCCCTAGTCAGTTGCAGCTATAGCACTTTGTGTCCGATAACGGTCGTGGTGGAAAATTGGTTCTCGTATAGTTCTGTGGCCTCGTATTTTGGGATTCCTATCTGCTGGTTCAAGATTCAACTCTTGTCTTTGATGGTTCGGGTACATTTGGTTATGTCTCGTCACTACTGGCATAATAAGTCGTAGGGCTTCTTGTCCCTGCCTCTGTTGAGCTTCCGCGGCTTCCGCTACTTCTTTCGGTGCCTCCAGTGTGGTTGGTCTTGCGTACCCCACCGTAGTGCGCATTGGTTCCAATAAACCATCCATAAAGTGTACTAATCAATGTGCTTCTATTTGTCGAATAAAATCGGCGCTATTCTGATTGTTCTCGAACGTCTTGGCGTTTGCTGTCTTAAAACGGGCCACAAAATCGTTTACTCGTTCGCCTTTTCGTTGTGTGCAATTGTTGAACTCTCTTAGGTATTGTGCTGTCGTCTTTTTTCTTGTAAACTTCTCAATAAGTTTAGTCTGGAACCCATTCCATTGCGTGGCGGTTTGTAATATGGCTTCTGATTCTAGAAACATCCTTGCGTTTCCTCTCATCTACATCCTGCAGACCATTATCCTCTGACTGTCAGTCCATTGACAGAGCTTTGCTGCTCCTTCCACTATGAATACGAACTCCTTTATGCTTGACGAACCGTCATACTTTTCGATACTGTCCAAGGTACCGAAGATTATCGGACTAACTGCTCCAACCCCGTTCCTATACCTCGAGCTACTGCCCTAGGGGTACCTGTGTCCGCATCTCCACCCACCGGCATTGTGGTTTTGTCTTTTTACTCTTTAACTTACGGTACTTGACTTTACTTGTTTATCCAAAATACTTGGTTGTTGATTACTCGTATTCGGTGGATATGTTCACGCCTACGTATCGGTGGCGCAGAGTAAATTCGCAGCCGACTCTATCCGTTTGTCAGGGATACAACAATACAACGTTTTTATTTATATGTTTTTCTTTTATCTCAGTGTTATTACTATAAGCAATAATATAGTACAACTTGACAATACTACTAATGAACACAATAAGAATAATTTAAAATACAAAATTAATTCTGTCAACTCATGACTATTTAGTCTATGTTTAATTATTCTATTGGCTACTCGAGCTCTTTTAACTGATTCTACCATTTATTATTTATCAGAAATATTTTTCTTTAATCTATCATTAATAATTTACGTCTCCTTGAACCTTCCCTTTCCAATTGAAAATTCGTTATACACTAGGGTTCTACGGACGTCCTAACATACCAACGAAATAACGAGGTTACACTGATTGTTAGTTAAATAAGTATTTATTTAAATCGCAAAGATTATGTTACAATTTCAAATATATAAACAGAATAAGCAAAAACTCTGTATGTGAGTCCTTCTGGATCTCACCAAAATAGCAACTGCCTTTATGACAATTATAACCAATAAAAATGTAAGTTTCTTTACTTTAACTCGCCCCAAATATACATTATGGTATAATATAGAATAGTATCGGCGAGACACAAAACCCTGAACTTCCACTATAATAACGTACGGAGATAGTTGGAGCACTGACACTGGCACCACGTACCTTGTAGGGTACGGTTTTTAAAGTAAATTCGCATCCTGTTTATTTGCGATAAAAGTATCGGGTGTTGCAAAACGTCCCTCAAAGTCAAGTGTTATCATTCATAGTGAGCACCAAAAAGTTCTTTGGCACCGATTGCCCTAAATGGTTGAGTAATTACCATATTTCAATTTATTGAGGTTAACAGAAGTAATAGGAGTGAGTAACTATACTTTTCGCGCAGAAGATGTATCGCTATCCACCTTACATGGTGTTATTTGGAGGTAATTACACGGAAGTGCGAATAATATACTGTTTGAGAGTGGTATAATTTTTCAACTGTGAATGTTATTCTAATCTTTAATCGATGTTGCGGCATCGTCACCCTTGATATCAGAAAGTTAAAGGTCTTTCTGAATTCGTCTTAGTTTTTGGGCAACGGGCGGCAGCTGAGTAAGGTACTATCTAATGTATATTTGCAATGCTACAGGCTCGGACTGTTACAATGTCATCGTAAGCGCAGCCATAACCATCCGATTACATGACTACACGGCCCTGGCGAATGTGGAAGCCGACACCCTCAACTTGCGAACAGGAACCGTTAGTCCATTCAGCGACAAATACTGTTTTGACGTGGGAGGTTGAGGTATCAGACCGCTGCCAAAGTCGAGGGAATGATGTGGTGTACGAAGGAAAGGCAACAGTGCTGACCTTAAATGATATGAGTGGGCAACCGGTCACACAGTATGTTATTGTTGAGACGCTGTGTTCACTCTACAACTAACTAAACCGGAAATTCTGTGTCACCAACCAGCCTGGCGCACAGAACAGAGTCGGATGTTAGTGATATTTGAAACATCGTTGGGATTTTATTATCAAAAATCGATACCAATCAGCAATAACACCGATATGATGGCCCAAATCCTAACAAAACTTCTATTCTTAGAGATAGCCGTGCAGCGTCAAATGAGCGATAAAATATATGACTCTATCCTGAAACGGTGTCGGCTACGCAAGAAGATGTTACGTAATCGGCTGGCCTTGGCCTTAGAATCTCCAGATATCATCAGTGACCTGGTGAAGGACGCGATGGGACATGTCGGCTGGGTGAAGTCTTGTACATAGTCCGATGTACGGCTAAAATAGTTGACTACCGGGTGATGGAATCATGTTTCCAAGAGCTTCCGATCACGTATCGGAACCAATCGAGGTTCATGACCCCCATCACACACCTAATTCAAGAAAACGGTACATAAGTCGACTGTGACCACAGGTTGCCAGTCATGTTTCATCTGGAAAACAAATGGATTGAACTGTCACCCGGACTACAACTGGCGCATCCCGCTCCGATTAGGCTGGACGCCAACGAAGAGAGTGAAAACATGCCGATGATGAAGGTTTCACCCATCAATGCTCACGGAGTATACTCACGGGAACAGATGAAACGTTCCAGCACACCCTGATGTTTCCCACTGACAGGAAAGCTGTCATGAATTTAGTGACAAGGCGAGTAACTAACGCCGAGATGGACCCCCAGTCATTCCATCTACCGAATGTCTTCAGTAAGGGTGAATTCACCAAGATGGCGGCCCATGCGGCTGAAGAAGTCTGGGGCATTCTTTCAAGATTGGGAAACGTCTTTACCATCTTGATGTTGCTCTATTCTGTTGCCTCCTTTCTGAGCTATATAGCAGGGCCAGTTATGAACTTTTTCACCTTGAAGGAAGTCGCCGGTGACCAGCCCAACAAGCGAAAAGTCTGGTGCGCAAGCTTGTGGAACGCTTTCGCCAACAGGTATTTGTTAAATTGAATGCAGGCCAAAACGACACCAGACGTAGAAGCTCCAGCACCCACACCCAATATCTACTTCCAGATACCGCTGCCCGGCAACCCCTATGAACACCACGAAGTAAACGTAGCACCAGCTGCCACCAAGAGCCTCTACGGAGTTGTGAATCCCCTTACACCAGGCTACATTCTCAGGCAACCCCTACCTTAAGGATAGTTAGGAAAATGTTGAAATTATAGTTTCACTGCGTCGGATGGCCTTGTGTTTGTTCCATATTACCTTGATCACTAAGTCAGCTGGAGTTAGGTTGGCTAGTAGCAATGTCGCTTCCGTCGACGTCGTTTTATAGGTGGCCGCGACCCTATTGCCGCCGTTCTTTGTGCCGAAAGTAGTCGTTTAAACATACGCGTCCCGCACCCCTCAACCCACACGGGGGCCGTATACGTTATTGCTGGCTGAATCACACCCTCAAATATTGTTTCCATAGCTCTCCTGTTGAGGCCCCACGTTAACTTACAGGCCGCATTCAGCTGGTGGGCTGCCTTCTTAGCCTTAGCGCAGATCGCGTTTATGTGTGATGTCCTCGTAAGTTGTGCGCTTATCGTGACTCCAAGGTATCGCAGCTCGTCAACACATCTGATCCTTGTTTCCCCCATCATAAATGTCGGCCTCTCTTGCCTTGGTTGCAAGCCAAAGAAAAGCGTTTTCGTTTTGGCTGCGTTGAAGCGCAGTTTCGTGCGACCAGCCCAGTCTTCTAGCCGCGAGAGTGCCACTGTAGTTCTACTTTTCAGCAGTTTGTACTGCCTCGCCGTGATCGTCAGTACAATGTCGTCCGCGTATAGCACCAGCTCGCATCCTTCTGGAAGTTGCTCACTGAAGACCGTGTCATGGAGAATCTTCCAGAACCCCGGGCCCGAGCTAGAACTCTGCGGGCAGCCCATTGTTACATCCCGTCTTACCATGCTTCCAGGGCATTCCACTCCTGCGCTGCGGTCCGAAAGGTAGCTGCGTGCCAGCGCCAACAAAATGTTTGGGCAGTCCCGTCTATCCGGCTCACACAGGATCTTCGGCCACCAAGGCACATCGAACGCTCCGGCCACGTCAAGCGAAACAAGCACGCAGTAGTTGCTTTCCTCCGGGGCTTCTGTCACTGTCGCGATCACTCTCTCGATGGCGTCTACCGTCGATCGACCACGTGTGAAACCAAACTGTGCCTCCACCACGTTGTGCAATCCAATACTCAATCCGTGTGATTAGAATGCTATCTAGCACCTTGCCTACCATCGGCAGAAGTAAGATGGGCCTGTAGCTCTTCGGATCACTTCGGTCGTCTTTGTCTACTTTCAGTATAAACTTCACGTTGGCTCGCTTCCAGATTTCTGGGATCGTGCCGTGGAGCAGGCATCCGATAAACAGTTTGACAAATATGTCCTTGTTTACCTCATACGCACGTCAGACCACGTCCGCCGTGATGCCATCTTCCCCAGGTGCTTTCTTGGGGCTCATGAGTCTGATCGCTCTGTCAATTTCAGTAGCTGTGATATCCCTGTCGTTGGTCCCTCCAGCGGCCGCAGCGGCTGCCGCCCTAGCTCTCGCTTGTTGTCCCGTGTCATCCGCAGCGTTGTCTTGCGGAAAGAATTTGGCTAGCATGACTTCTGCCGTTTCCTCGAACGTAGTTGTATAGTCACCATTATCTTTCTTATTGCAGCTCAGTCTGGGTGCTGGCTTGCTTCGCCTAATGGCTCGATAGGCTGGTCCCCATGGATCTGCCTCCGTGCTGGTGGTGCAAAATTCCCGCCATTTCTCAATCCTAGTTCGTAGCAACGCTGTTTTATACAGGTTAAATCTCTCCCTGTATGCGGTCTCCTTCAGTGCCTTATCTCATCATTGGCCTCGCGCTTGTACCTGCGACGTAGATTTCGCGTCTTTTTCCTCATTTTCGTCAATTCCCGATTCCACCATGGGACTGACCTGACGAACGTCTTCCGCCGCGGCAAAGGGGCTGCGTATGCCGCTACCAGGGCCTCGTTGACGGCCTTTGCAAGTATTTCAACGTCTCGTGCAGACCTGAAGTTATCCGCCAGACGTTGTATAGCGACCATCTGGTTTGAATAAGCTCTCACGAATTTCTCCCAATCTGCCTTCTGATTGCAGAATCCGTTTGTTGGAGATACGTCTTGGGTGGCGCCATGTCTCGGGAGGAGTGAACTCTATATATCGGTGGTCCGATAGACTCAGTTCATCCGGTATGTGCCAGTCAAGCAGTCTTGCGAAGAGATCCCGTGATACAGCCGTGATATCAATAAAACTCTGCCTTCTTGAGCCATCAAATGTCGGCTTGTCTCCCTGATTCACCAGTGTGAGTCCCATTGTTTCTAGGGCGTCAAGAAATATCTCGTCTCTAGCGTCCTCGTGGGCGCTGCCCCAAGCTGGCGACTTACTGTTAGAGGCCGCACTCAGTATGATGTCGCCATGTTGTCTGAGATGTTTGACTACAGCGACAAGTTCGTTGACTTTGCTCTGGAAGTCAACTTGTTTATTTTCAAATGGTGGGAAGTATGCCGATATTCCGTAAAATCTGCCTGCTGTCGTCGAGATTTCCGCTGTAGTAATTAGGTCCGTGGAGAGGTTCGTCCGCAACATTGCTTTTACCCGTTTGCCTGTCGTGCATATGGCAGTCCTCGGGTTACCTTCGCCACCATAGACGACCTTTGTCTGTGTTCCCAAGCCTATGACCTTCCCTGCCCGCACATGTGGCTCTTGTATAAAGCCTAAGGAGGCTATTCGTCGCGTGCTTAGCTTTTTGTAGGTTTATCTGAGCCAAGGTGATTGCAGTAGCTTTCTCGGTAATTTGATACACGCTCGGTATATTATCCAAGATAATCGATTGTTTGTGAAATGGCCAGCTTGATACGTGACATAGTTGGGTACTCCGATGCCCTTGAATCGTGATTTAATTTTACTTTGCTGTCAGTGTCCCGAGTCTTCTAGTTCTCGCGCGTACACAGTCCACAACACTTTACACTTTAAGTGAATATTTTACTCTTTGTTGGTTAACTAAAAGTTAGGTTAACGTTCACTCGTTTTGCATACAGGTTTAAACTTGTTGGCATCCGAAGTCGAACTCGGTAACTTAAGACATGTTTAATTAATGTTTTGTGTGTTACAATAGTATTACACAATTTGGCCTTTTGTTTGTTTGCTTTTGTTGTTGTTTCTGTATTTGTTGTGATTTTTATTTGATTTCCTTTATCCCTCCTTATTGCCTGTTTGCTTTGCCCTGTTCTCATTGATTCCCTCTCCTTGTCGCTTCGTGTTGTGTTGTGTTATTGTGTGCGTGTTTGCGTATTTTCCGCATCATTGCGTTTGCCATTATTTATCATTACTTATACAACGTTATAATTACATTTTGCTTATTCCTATTTGTTATAAATCGTTTTTCCTATTGCTATCTTATTTATCATTACATATTCTACGTTATTATTACATTTTGCTTATTCTTATCTGTTATAAAACATTTTTCCTTTGTTATACATGTGTTTTGTGGATGTGTCTAGTGTTGTGATTGATTGTGTTGGGTTGTGTTAGATTGTGGATTCGATTCCGTGACGTCTTTGTGTCGAGTGTCATTGTACTGGGGTTAGGGTTTTGGGTAGAAGACGTTGCCCACTCTGCTTTTTTTTCTTACTGCGTTTGAATGCCTTCTTCTTCTTCGTTCATCCTGCATCTCTGTGTATAATTAGGTTGACCATTTCTCTTGCCATTTCTTTAATTATTAGCCACCATTCCTTTTCTTCTGCTAGATTGCTAACTTCTACCATGTTGCTGGGATATCCTAATCCAGTTTCCGCCATCCTTCTTTTGGCCGCTGGCCTGTAACCGTTCTCTATTGGGCATCTTAGTAGGGTGTGTTCGGCGTCGTCGTCCTCTACTCCGCATTCACACATTGGGTCGTCTGTTTTTCCTATCTTTTTCAGAAAACTCCTGAAGTTGCCGTGTCCAGTGATCAGTTACACCAATTTGTAGTCCATTTTCACTGTTATTTTGATTCTTGTCTCTATTGTTGGGATACACTTGGCCGTGTGCCTTCCTGTCTTGGCCCCCCTCCATCTTGCTTCCTATTCTCTACGCAGTTGTGCTTTTGTAATTGTCTTAGCCATATTGGTTGCTATGGACTTATTTGCTGCCTCTTGCTCTCCAGGTCCTGCTGCCGCCTCCTTTGCCAGTTTGTCGGCCCGTTCGTTTTCCGCCGTAGTATGCGCCTTCTCCCAGTGCCATCTTATCTTGACTTCTCTCAGCTCCGCTATACTTTCCCTTACTGCCATGCTTATTTCCGTCGGCTTCCTTATACTTTTTAAGCTCCCTAGCACCGCCTTGCTATCCGTTATCACCGAGCATTTTTTGATGATTGTTTTATTCCTTTTTATATATCTCACAGCTTCCCTTATAGCTGCCATTTTGCACTGGTACGCTGTGCTGCCACTTCCGAGATTAATTTTCCTATGTGCTATTTCCTTTTCAGCGCCGTAAATCACTATTGCCGCTCCTGCCCCGGTTTCCTTCTTCGACCCATCTGTATATATCCTGATTCTCTCCGCATTCTCGGTTCCGCATTCGTACTCGAAGTTTGCTATTTCCGTTGGGTGTAGCCTTACCTGCGTGCTGCTTCGTTTTGCTTACCTTGCCTCCGGTATTCCCATTACTACTTCCGCGTTTCCGTCCTCTTTATCATTTTCTTCCTGCTGTAGATCTCCTGCACCATCAGGTTCACTGATGGCACATTTGCAATTATCATTGATGTTTCCGTTGCAATTGTTTTATAGGCAGCAGCTGCCCCTATCATAGCGTACTTCTGAACCGATATTAACTTTGCCATCTTCTTCCTTGTTTGATTTTTTCCCCATATTTCCGCCCCGTACACCATTGCTGGTTGTATGGCTCCTTCATAAATTTGCTTCATTGCCTCTCGTTTTATTCCCCACAACAGTCTACACGCCCCCCTCATCTTATGCATCAGGCCTTTCGCTTTTGCCACTGTTCTTTCTATGTGTGCTTTCCACTTTAACTTGTCGTCAATCATCAGTCCTAGATATTTCATACTGTCATTACATCTTATTATCTGTCCATTCATCTTAAATGTGGGTTTCTCCTGGCCTGACCTTATGCCGAAGAATAACGCTTCCGTCTTGGTCGCTTTAAATTTAAGCCTCATTTGTTCTGCCCATTTGCTTATTACTTCCAGCGCCTTATTTGCGTTTGCCTTTAGATGTTTGTACTGTTTTGATTTTACAATTAAGAACGTGTCATCCGCGAAAGCCATTATCTCGCACCCTTCCGGTATGTTTTCCCTGAATATGCTGTCCATATATAATTTCCATTTTCTGCTCTTCACTTTCTATGACCACCGTTCTTTCCCTCAAGTAGTCTTTTGCTAGTTCTGTTATGTATTCCGGGCATTCTCTTTCTCTTATCTCATTTATAATGGCTGGCCACCAGGCGTTGTCGAACGCCTCTGCTACGTTAAGGGCTATTGCTGCACAGTATTTCTCGTCTTCCTTCGCCTTTTTAATTTCGCTGATCAATTTTCCTATTGTATCCATTGCGCCTTTTCCCTTCACGAATACATATTGGTTTGGGTGGTGCCCTCCGTTTTTTTCCACCCAATATTCCAATCTTCCTATCATGATGCTGTCGAGTATTTTGCCCAATACTGGGAGTAAACTTATCGGCCTGTAGTTTTTCGC
>JADQWA010000407.1:0-10487 GCA_018344505.1 Nebria ingens riversi
GGTCATCCACAGACGCACACACGTACACACGAACACTCGTGCACAGACACACACTCACACATTCACACACGTACACACGCACAAAAGCACACACGCAGAAACGCACACACGCTTAGACATACACACGCTTAGACATACACACGCTTACACGCACACACACACATGCACTAACGCACATACGCACGCATGCATAGAGACACACACACGCACTCATGCTTACACGCACACATGCATAGATGCACAGACGCAAACACGTACACACGAGCACACATGCACTCACGCACACTTGTACACAGACACACACGCATACATGCATACACGAACACACACTTACATGCACAAACGCACATATGCTTACACGCACAAACGCTCACACACCCACATGCACACACGCACACAGGCACACACGCCTATACGCACACACGCTTACACGCGTACACGTACACGCACATACACACATACACACACTCACACATACATACACACACAGTCACACGCACAGATGCACACACGCTTACACGCACACACGCTTACACTCACACACGCACACATGCACACACGCAAACATGCACAGTCGCTTACACACATACTTACACGCACACACACACACGCACACGCACACACACACATGCACACACGTACACTCTCGCACACGCACACTCACATACACACACGCTTACTCACATACACACACGCACACATGCATACATGCACACACGAAGACACGCACACACGCAGACACGCACACACACTTACACTCTACACGCACACACACACACACTTACATGCATAAATGCGCACTTATGCACACACGTGCAATCGCACACACACATACGCGCACACACGCACACATGCACACAGGAACACACGCACACATGCACACACGCACACACGCCCACACGTACACATGCATACAGATACACACACGCACAAATGCACATACGCGCGCGCAGACTCACACACACACACAAACGCACACACGCTTACACGCACACACGCAAACATGCACAAACGCACACACGTACACACGCACACATGCACACACGCGCATATGCACACACGTACACATGCACACGCACACACAATCACGTAAATGAAAGTATTAGCCAGGCTCGATTCAATGAAGATGTATTTCCGTTACAATATTAAGATCAATTTTGTTCATTATTACAATATTTACTTATTACTTCGTATATGAAAGTAAAAACTGTATATAAACTTCCGTATTTATACTAGTTTTTAGTACATAAACGAGTAATTAGCAGCAAAAACAAACTTTCATCCCAGGAGTAAACATATTGTGCTTCTTATAAGTAAAATATATTGTAAATTTGCCCATTATAGACGATAGAGAGCAGGTTCATGTTGACATAGCATACAATCCATTAGCATTAGTGCAAAATAACAGCTAAGGGTGGTTTTACAAGAGTATTCTCACTCCACTTATTCTCCTTCTTTATCATTATCGTAAATGTGTCTAGATACATCCCCCAGCTAGTGCATTGTATTTGATAAAACAGGCAATGGCCTCGCCAATGGTTTTTAATGGAATATGGTGTCTGAATCTTGCATTCGTGATGGGCTGCTTTCAAAATACTCAATTAATAATGAATTTTATTTTTTCTCAACAAAGTTGCTATGGTGCATAAAATGCAAATGTTGCACAGACCACTTGGTAACATGTTGGTCGCTCGCTGACTATCTCGTTCGTTAGTCGTCAATATTTTGCAACCTCTACTACTAATAGTTTTTAAATTAAAGCACTTAGAAAAATATTAATTACAACAAAAAAATCTACATGAAATTACAAATTTTTTGATGTATTTAAAGTGTATTCAAGTTATAACTGAAAGCTGTAAAAAATTAATGAAAATAATAATTCTTAAAATAAAATAACAATTGAACTGTTTTTGTTTTTTTCCAGTTTGCGCGATTCTTTGACTTAATACACATGACAGTTGATATTTTAGATTGATTACTATATCGTTGATGATTTAATTGTTACTTCGATTATTTTAATTATAGTGCAATAATAGTTATTTATACAGAAATTCGGCATGCCAAAGTTTAGGCAATAGTTCGCCGAGTATAACTTTTATAATAACCAAGGTATGAATAAAGATATCTTTGATTGATTACTATGCCATTGTTAGTTTAATTGTTGCTTTGATTATTTTAGATATAGTGTTTATTTATTCAGAAATTCGCCATGCCAAAGTTTAGCACAACCAATATTAAACAGCTCGCCGAATATGTATCAACTGTTAATAATATTCAAGATATAAAATAGATATCTTTGATTGATTCCGTTATATTATCATATCGTTGATTTGATTGTTACTTTGATAATTATAATTATAACACAAAAATTGTTACTTATTCAGAAACTCGCATAGCTAAACTTTAAGCATAGGCGCAGCCAATGCTAAATAGCTCGCCAAAGGCCAATGCTTGTTTTGAATTATTTCGTGTGTTGCCACGAGTTTTCATTTAATATCTACGCTCTATATTTAGAACCACGTTCCTGTAGTATAATGTTCTATTACTCGAGATATATAACTACATTCGCCATCTGTTAAGTAAAAGATGAACTTTTATTGGAAACAGGCGGTGCTTGTTCATATCCAACCCTCTTTCTCATAAGCTCCTCCTTATTGAGGGTTGATAGGGGAAGGTTACATCCCTACTTTTAAGGAGAAATACAGTTTGATTGACAGTAAAGAAGATATTGATAATGGCTGCCATCTTCTTAAGACCATTTGATACTTATGCCCCCAGATCCCTTACGTTTCGCTTTACCCAGGAAATTTATATTGTTTAGCTTTTGCCACTGACATGAAATATCCAAAGTATGTAACATTTTACTTTAATAAAGGAAAAAGGTTGTGATCAACTGGTTTTGATACCAACGATAATTATAAATGAAATATAGATAGGTAGGGGTCAGACATTTGCATAAATATTAAGTAACAGGAAATAATTCGACCTAATTAATGCTGTAAGACGAGACTTAGAATCGGTCTCGAAAATGCATCGTCGCTTTGGTAAAGTCTCAGTGTCAAACCTCATCGTGACCCGTTTGATGGTCTCGCCTTAAGAATACGTTACAAAATTGCCATTTTAATTCGGCTTTATCATTATTTCTAAGTTTTCGCAATCTATCAAAGGAATGATTAAAATAAGAATTGCATCTATTTATGATGGCCAACTGGAGTATCCTTTATTTTCAAAGACTACGTGTTATCTTCATAATTTTAGGAAAAAATAAATTTATATATAAATAAATTTCCATCCTTAACCCTAGAACGAACAATTGGGTAACAAACGTACCCCAGCGCCTTGTTCGTTAGAGGTAAGAAAAATATAGTTGTTCGTTCTAGGGTTACATAAGATTTGCGTTGATTAACGCATTCATAAGTGAAAATATAAAAATTGAAAAATTGTTATTAATTCCACATTTATTTATATGACTAGAACAAATCATAATTTCTTTATTATTTTGAACATTTCAGAAATAATATCTGTCTTATGGGTTTACTATTACTTTCATATATAAGCCATTTTATGACACATAGACAGACGTGATTCCAAAAATAGTCAGGCTCGATTCAGGAATGGTAAAAAGATGTATTTCCGATGTAATCTCGAGATTAATTTGTTTCATGATTATAATACTTTCATTATTACTTCGTATAAGAAAGTAAGACAGCAAATTCAAAAATAAAGATATTAATATTTCACACAACATTTGTTTCAAAAACTTTAACTTCTTATTTATGATACCACAGTTACGTAGGTCTAGGTATCTATGTTGGGAAATTATATTTGTAGTTAACATCTATTTCTGACAAATAGACTTAGAGAAAAAGTGTTTCAAGTTTAGTAAAATATTATTTTTATATGTAAGCTATATTTAATTGTCTTTAAATTGATTAATATTTTCGAATACCTACTTGAATTTTTAAAAATACATGTGAACTTCTGGGGTTGAAATCGGTATATTCGAAGTCAGGAGGTTCCATTTAATATATAAACATGTGTCGTGTATGCACCTATGTACCTGCTTTTTTTGAGGGGATGATTTATATGGGATGTTATTTAGGTTACGCTTATTTTTGTAATTTTATATATGTTGTTTATCATGACAATCATATAAGTCAATTTGTTATTTTATAATTTAACGTATTTTTAAATATTTTAAATATAAATGGTTGAAAATCTATTTTAAATATGTTTATTTAACTGAATATCTATCTTTTTCGCTGGAGACTTGACTGAGGAGCTGCCCTGACAGCTCTTCTTACCGATCTAAACCCTTTTCTTTAAAAATAATATGTGTTGTGTTATGTCAGATAGAGTAAAAGCAAGAAAAATATGTGAGTTGGATGGTAGTAATTTTGCGTCAGACTTAAAAAAATTATGTAGTTGTATGTGAATGGGTGCTAAAGGGTTTTCTGCCGCCCATTTGATCGAAATAGGCATGTAGTTATGTATGTATATACTGTCCTCATAAGCATTATAGAATTTAGTAACTACTATTTCTTGTATTGTCTGCTCAATTAGAGGTAATAATACGTTTATGCTTAGCATTTTATAAAAACGCCGTTTTTACTTAGAATCGTGTGCAAAACAATTTATATATTTTATTGCAGTTGCCACTTTTTTCTGCTGTTTTTCTGTACTGGAATTGAAAGAAGACTTTATACGAAAAATACTGGGGCAAAAACCCATTTTCGATGATATTATTTTGTAGATGCCGCACTTTTGCTTATGAGGGCAGTATATGTATATATATATATATATATATATATATATATATATATATATATATATATATATATATATATATATATATATATATATATTGTTAGGTATTTAATTCATTTGAAGACTAAAAAACGCCCGCCCACAATAATTTCTAATATAGCGTGATGAATAATTTATATTTTCTTGAATTATTAAAAATTTTATTTTGACATCCTTTAAATCTAAGCAAAATATACCTACTACGTATATGAAAGTCCAGTGCAAGACACTGCAGATCTTTTATTTGTATTATGCATATTTAAGCTGCCATTAAGTACCATTTAGTTTTTTTAATGAGGTGTGTGTGTAATCAAAATGTATACTTGTTTCTTGATTGATAAAGAATAGATTGGCGTTAAATGGAAACAAAGATTAATATCAGTAAATGAACATATCCTACCACATAATTTAGATAAATATTTATTTTCGTCCTAAAACAGACAAACTGAAAATAAGCTTAAGCAAAAATATAATTGCTAAATTTTATATTTTGAATAACTAAATATTTAGTAATAAAAACTAACTGATGAAAAAAAAATCCAGTTACGTATACGATTAATTCAGATTTGTTTAAGTCTATAGATATTTCCTAATTCAGACTGTTAGTATTGACTAAGAATAATTACTGTAATTATTATTATAATTTTGTAAACCCAGCAATGATAAGTGCAGGTCGGTTAGTGTAAATACGTTTACATGCACATACTCATTGTACGCAACAATCATTATATAATTTGATAATCATACTGATGTAATTATTACATAGTTATATCTAACAACAGGCAGAAGAATGTTTAAGAATTATTAGATACATATTGAAAGAGTATTCACTAATTTTCAATTCGAAAGGTGTTTAGGGCATAGCAACAATTAGTTTTGTAAATTGGTTCTTGGATATATTAGCTTGCTAATAACATATAGTCGAAATCACATACGAAGAACTTTTTTGCCGCATGAATCATACACTTTTTACATATAATCAAATGAAGTGTAGTGATGATTCATGCCCAAAAATGTTCTTCTTATGCGAATTCGACTATATGTAGCATTTTCTCGAACGATCCCAATTTTTTGACAGTTTTTGGGAATCTTCCCTGGAAGGAAACGTCTTTCTTAGATTACTAAACGACCGATTACTTAAACTTTACAGTACGGCAATCAAAAAATCTTCTAATCGTCTCAAATCAGACGTTGTTTATTTTTATTGTAGCAATAATAAGTGAAATTGATACTATGTATAATGTAAAAATGTTTTTTTATGCCACTGAATGTCAGATTTGTCGTAAGTCCACTATCGATGCTCCAAGCGACGTTTTATTTCTACTCGTAATTTGTATAAAATCCATTATGCTTGGAGCTTTTGCACATATAGGATATATCCATAAACAGTATTCATTTACACATATCTTCTTCGAACAGAAGTCATCTACTTGAGAAATTAGTGCCGAGTCATCAATTGTTTAGCACATTGCTATATCAAACAAACGGTAGCTAAGCATAACGAACTATCATTATAGAAAACAGATAACTATCACATTTCTATGGAAACACTTGAGTCGACTCCAGTCTGGCTGCATGTATAATATAATAATACGTCATTCAAACACAAGACGCCATCATGTGCCAGCATATTTACACTGTTAACATTAAACACCAATGTAGGTACATAAAATAATAATTTAAAACGTTTATGATAGCTTTTGGAAAATCACACTGACAAATTTCAGGAAGTAAATGAGTCGAAGTTAATGTAAAAAGTTTTAAACATGTGTGATATTCAATTTTTCTGTTTTTTTATTATATGATGATAAATGGTAGTATTTTTACTCATGTATATGTATGTATGTATGTATGTTTAACATAAGGCAAATGGCTAGAGTATTTTACAGAAATTCTTATTTGGTGTAATATACCTATATCTATTCTCTAAAAGAAGGAAATAATTCAATGTTGTAAAACTCCGTGTAAAGTTTCAAGAGTAAATTTTTAGAAATATTTAAATTAAATTCAAATAGCTTGTGTTAAGAATATAAACGCCATAGTTTTGCCAGTAGCTCAAGAACAATTCATTAAATTTTAAACCGATTAATAATCAAACAAGCATTAATATTATCGTATAATATGAATGAATCAATGTTTTCAGCTCTCCGTCAATAGTACAATGAAAAATGAACAATATTGACCTATAGTGAATTATAACAATATATGAAGAAAATATGTTTGGAACTACTTTGGTGCCCAAAACAAACTAAAAAAACTTATACTTATTTCATGCATATAATACCAGCCTAATATAAACAAATTTAAACATCTGTTTTGTTTTTGTCTATTAATACCTACGAAAATATTTAACTATTCCAATATTTTCCAATTACTAATTATTCAGATATCTGGAAACAAACGATCGATTGTGTTAAGCAATATATGATCTTGAAAATATCAAAATGGTTTAAATTACTTAGTATGAATAATTTAATATACCTACAAGAAGTATGACATTTTTAATTTTGTACGGACATTTTGCTTAGTAGCCATTAGCATGGATACGTTTTTGACGTTCTATTCTGCGACTGTCAATAACGTTCGGTTTAAATTGCAGATGAAATATTAGCCGATATTCTGAGGTCGTCACTAAATCTGTCTAAAACAAAATATATTATATTTACCGAATATAGGGCATAGAATACACCAGAAACCATTGTAATTTATAACAGGTACCTTGAGAGTTCAAGATACAGTTTCGGTTTTGAAACAAGGAAAAGAAACCCCTTAGGTAGATATGATTTAGATAAGTTTTCGTAATCAGGGAGATTATTTTAAGGTGTAATTTGACAGTGGTCATATGCTTTGATAATAATACTAATTTCAGTTTGAACATTTACATGTAATTTTTGTGTTTTATATTAGTCAAAATTTCTAATCCGATATTAAAATAGTTGTTTTACACCATGTTTAAAAATCATTCTTTCACCAATTTCCACATAAATAAATGAAAAAGGTTTTACAAAATGATCTTTGAACTGTCATATAGGTAATACTGATCGGAATAGTAATAAGTGTTCCTAATTGAAGTATGAGACTGCCGAGATCAGAATTATTAACATTTTTATTATAGTTCCTGCTATTTGATACCAATATCGTTTCTTGTTACTAGTTAAACAACGAAATTCCGCCATAGATCCAAAATACTGTGACGGATGATGCCAATTTTAATTTCTTCGGGGCAGTACTGGTTTAAGAATAATTCTGATGAACCTAGGTATCTTCTCCAGTACAAAATGTATGTAAATAATACTTGCACAATCTTCAACACAAAATGTCGATAAATTCTTATATATCTCTACGGCGTATCTTTTTACTTTCTTATACGAATGTATGAGAAAGTATTGTAATCATAATATTATTCGAAATCGAAATTTTAACGAAAATACGCTTTTTGCCCTTCCCTGAGTCGAATCTGTTTTTTTTTTTTGGAATTCCGTCTGTACGTGTGAACAGTCTACAAGCAAAACTGCAAAAGCTATAATCACGAAACTTTAAACTTAAGTTCTGTATATTTGTTATATTTGCTCCAAAAAAATCTGCGCTTACAGAAAATATAGTAGTAATCAAAATCAAAGATATTATATTATACACAACTTTTGTTTGAAAATTTTATGTTGCCATGGTTACGTTGTTGTTTTTGTGGATTTTTTTTTGGATTTGTAATGTTTTTTGCGTTTTGTCTAATCATACTCTGCTGTTCGTGCTGACAGTAAGGGAAATTAAACTCATGGCATATAGTTCTAGTGTAAAGGAGATTTAAAGATTAGTAAAATATTAAAAATATTATATTTAAATATTTTATTTGATTCTAATACGTATAAGAAAGTCCAGTGCAATACACTGCAGATGTTTTTTAATTGGCGATAAAATACTCGGCACCCATCTATCACATCAAGATGCTGATGAGTTTGTTTCAGTAGAAATGATTAATGCTGCTATCCCCTAGTTTGGACATCTTCCAATCCTAAATACTGGATTTTTCTACGTATACTGGCACTTATAGGTGATCTTCTCTTAAATTTACTGGACCACTTTTGAATTGGTGAAAACGAAGAAGTAAATTCCATGTATTATCATAATTTCCTTATCATTTACTCATTTGGTGAGTAAAATTTTCGCAGGTATGTACTCTAGTACTTTCATATTGCCAATAAAATTAATGATCTGGCTGTATTGAAACTGCATATTTATATTACTAATAAGTATGCCTACTTGCACTTCTAATGAGTTTTATGTACGTACCTACTTGTATTCCTTCAAACCAATATTGAGATGCATGTATAACATATTATATCGATAAATGTTGAATAATACTGTGGTAACTTTTTAACAGTGTAGAGAATAACAATCAGACCTAATCAGTGAACAAAATGCGTATAGTAAAACATCCAAACATCGGGTTCTCGTTATGACAGGTGAGTCAGCAAAACCTACATCACGTATACAGCAGTAGAAATTAGCTAGGAAAATAATAATATTTAGACATTACCAACGAATATACCCTGCTCCTTACACTGTCTAGCATTTACCACAGTACCTACTTGTTTTAAAACAAACAATTTATATTTGGTGCTGCATTTAAGCAGAATTAAGTGCTTTAATACGGATTACTCATGCCTAAGGTGCTGATCATCGATTCAAGCGGACTGACTGATTGTGAGACACGAAATATCCTTAGATATACATTTATACAGATTACTGAAATAAGTAAGTACTTACGGCTCATATTCATATTGGTCTGAACACATTTCTAGCCAATTTCTTACAGCATATTATTTATGACGTATTTCGTTTACTATAAAGAATTAAAACGTTTCTATTTACGACACATTACGCATGATGACACTATAGGTAATATATACATTATTACGATATAATACAGGAACGATTTATTCAAATTTAAAACTTTGACTAATCTAAACTATATATGTCATTAAATTATTTCCTAACTTCGCTAAATTTCTCTATTATAAACCAACCTTAATATTTACATACATTTCTATTCTTCATGCGAGTATTGACTTAAATTAAATTTATTATTATTTAGCAAATTTTTATTGCTAGGCAAAATTTCAATTAGGGTGATAATGGAGTAAAACATCTCCAGTGTTTTGCGTCGGACTTTCTTAGGCGTAGTAGGTATATTTTGTTTAGATAAGACGGATATTAAAATACACATTCTAATATTTAAGATAATATAATTATTCATTATACTATATTAGAATTTTTTTTTCCATTTTTAAATAAACTGAATACATAACAAAATATTATTATATAATATTTTTAAATTTTACTAACCTATAAAACACCTTTTCACTAAATATATTTATGACAATCGATGTAAATATCAAATCCCAAATTAATTAAATCCATTTTGGTTTTCTGTTAAACAAATGACATACATATTTGATACAATTTATTAAATATAATTTCTCATACCTACGTAACTATGATATCATAAATAAGAAATTTAAGAATTTCAATAGCATTTTTTTTGTAATTGGTACTTTTTGAAGAAATTTTAAACCAAACTCATATCGTAATAGTATATGTGAAGATAGTACATAACAAAATTTTGGAATTGAGAAAACTCGTCTGCGGCAAGCTATTTGTGCCTAAAGTTTGGCATGGCGAGT
>JADQWA010001483.1:0-22597 GCA_018344505.1 Nebria ingens riversi
ATATATATATATATATATATATATATATATATATCAAACCAAATTGACAATCACGTTTAGATATTGAATAATGCTTTTTATTAATTATTAAACTAATGATGCTTCATTTAAATTCCACAAAAACTAATGTAAATATACATAAGTGGTAAAAGAAATCAAAATAAAGTCCAAAATAAGTTAAAAACTATTATAACTATCGATTCTTTAATAGACAAAAGTAACAAATTGTTAACATGTGTTTTTATATAATTAATGCAAGTATTTTAAGATCACATTTTCAATTTAAAATAATTATAGTGCTATTTGCTTTACATGAAGATACTTTAATGTTTTATAAGTGCAATTACATTTATTTTAAACATACTGTGACAGTTATTATTTTTCTACGAATATTTGTAGTCTAATGTTTGCAAAGAAACTTAGATTTATTTAAATTTTATTTTATAAAGTGAAATTTGGAATAAAAAATACATTTATTTTTTATTGATAAACTAATTTATTCAACCTATCGTAAATTTGTGTTGGTGCAACTGGCCTTAAAAGGTTTTCAATTAATATTAAATAATGATGTAGAAAATTGGCCATGGCCGTCAATATTGGCAAACGAAATTAACAGCTCGCTATCTGGCGGCGAAATTAAGTACTTTGAATTATACTTGGAACATCCATTATTTGGTTATTTACGAGTTGCAAAATGAATTTTTCCCCGAAATTAAAAAAAAATACTCAGAAAAATGTTGTTTTGTCAATTGTCTATGTAATTCAAAAGAAAGAAAAATGTACGATTCCATTACTTCCTGAATAAAAAGAATTTGTTATTAATAAAGAATAATAATAGTAATTTAGTGAAGTTATGTATATCTCAACTGTCAAAATATACTAGGAGCAGCCATATTGCTAACGACACTAGCGGCCTCAACGATCATTTCGTTTGCCAATACTATATCGTATATAATTTCTGAATATGATTTCTTCTTCTTAAATTCCTCATCGCCATATATGCATGTACGTTTAAATATAATCTATTTAGAATTTTTTTTTTGACATAATTTAAAGCTAATTTATACAAAATTATCTGATATCAGATATAACGTGAGTGACATTTTACTATATTCAAACTATTTTGACATTGACACTTTTATCATATTGATTGTTGTAGGTAAATTAAATTCGATAAATATAAACAAATAATTGCTAGTGTATAAATGAGGTAGTTTTAATTTAGGGAATTACAGCGATGACGCACGAATACGTAGCGAACATACCCGATTATACAGGAATGGAAAATAATCAGCGTAGCGTTGCAAAAACTACGAATTGACGTCTTTATGTGCATATATTTATTTTCTCCCTGCAGTATCATAAACTATAAATTAAACTCAGTAATAGTTCCAAGAAATGGAGTTGATATGAAAAAGTAAATAAAAATATTTAAAAACATCGTAATTGACATTTTTTACAAAATATACATATATATATATATATATATATATATTATATATATATATATATATATATATATATATATATATATAATATATATATATATATATATATATATATATATATATATATATATATATTATATATATATATATATAATATATATATATATATATATATATATATATAATATATATATATATATATATATATATATATATATATATATATATATATATATATATATATATATATATATATATATATAATATATATATATATATATATAGTATATATATATATATATAATATATATTATATATATATATATATAACATATATATCTATATAATATATATATATATATATATATATATATATATATATATATAAAATAGTAAACTATATACATATATACTTTCAATTTCCTGTTAGTTATTCCTCTAGTAAATTTCATGTAATACTTTTTATCTCAAGTCCATTACAGTTTTTAATGTTTATTATATATTTTTAACGAAGGTCATATTGTAATTTTACCTTTTTTTCACTTTTTAAATTACAATTTATATGCGTATCTCAATTGTATAACTGTTTGCAACAACGTACAAAAAATACGATAATTATAATGTTTCATGTTTCAAAAAGTGTTGACAACAGTTTTAAAATGTTTGGTGCTGCAGTTAAAACGCCGTTTAAATTTATTAAAATAATACTTAGTGCAACTATAAAAGAATTTAAAATCCAATAACGACATAAACCTTTTATTAAAATAAATATAAAAAATATAAATTTCATAAATTATAGAGTCAAAATCAAACGATATCAGTTACAATCAAAAAATAAATAAATCAAAAAAGTTAAATTTAATTACGAAATATTTGTGTATCAAGAATTAGAATTCTATTAAATATAAATAATTATTTTGTTCAATATATGTTTGCGCAGATAAGATAATATTTACGCGTATATATGTTTAACTTCGCAAATTTGTTTTTCGATTTACGTGTATTATAAAAAGTCTTTTACATAATAAATAACCATTCGTTGTTGTTTTTCTAGTTGAGACAGTAGTTTAGTGAGTTCTACAACGAAAAAAATTTAATATTGTATTCAAACAATTTTATCAGGTTTTTATAAAATAAAAATTATTTACACAATGCAATATAATAAATTATTTATTTAATCTATTATACCAGTATATATGTTTAAATATATTGCATTTAATAAATCAATTATGTGCAATTTTATGCGAACCACCATACTGATAAAGGAACATTTTAAACGTAACACACGATACATATAGTATCTATCATCTAGTGGCACAATAATTGCACAAAGCATTACGTTAGTTTTAAAATTCATGCTCATTAGTTTATGGCAAATATTATTATTTTACTTTGTGCTGTGGAATTTTAAAATTTCTTCTAGTTTTTATCTGCTTCTGTATTTCGCATTTTTATTTGCAGCGTTCAACCGTCATAAATATTAGAACTGCTTAGGAGTGAAGTAAAACACGAAACTCGGTTGTGCATTTTTGTCTAAGTGCTATTAATCGGTGTAATTTTAATATTTCCTATTACTATTAATGATTTTTACTAGTTTGTGTTATAAATATATTATAATCTTTGGATTACTGTAATTATGTGAGTTATAATTTATGTAACACTACTATAGAGGCATTCTTCTCACTTGTGATTACCGCAATCATGATTAGATTGCCGATATTTAATAATAAGACGAATTGTGCTAAAACACACTAAAGGATGCAAACTAATCGTAACGGTAAGCAAGTAATGAGGATTAATAGTGATGAATCAGGATTAAAATAATGTGATTGCAGTATTTTTATTTGTAAGAAATCCCATTAGCATATAGTCTGTTTTTCGTAAGAATTCTGCGTTAGTCTTATGAGGTATATCATATAATTGTATAAATTATATTTCCTATTTGTATTTTATTATTCTCAGTATTTAAACAGATATACTTCTTATAAGAAAGCCCAGTGTAGGTCACTGCAGATATTTTAGTTGACGAATACCCGAAAAAAATTTAGAATGTACGATTTACATCTTGTGCAAGTGGCTTACCCCTACACATATACAACCCGTTTTATCGATCACTTAAGTTGGTTGCTATATTAAGTGTATTTTAATAGTTTTCGGAATTCATAATAATATTATGCATTGTTTTTACTGCTTTATGAATTCCGAAAACTGTTAAAATACATAAAATTATATATTATATAATTTGTTAAATACGTAATCATTGTGCAATATGAATTGTAAGAAAATTGACTTTATTTATGTGAAAATGGTTATTTTAAATTAACTAAAGCACATTTAAATTTTTGTATAAATACAGCTATTAGTCTTTCGTTAGTGCAATCATTTTTACTTAATTACTCAATTTGTAAACTCATACAAAGAGAATGGGAATTGGATAATCAATAAACCTAATTTGACAGGCTAAGGGTTCATATTTCATTCTAACGTTGTGATAAACATAATCTGTATGAACGCTGAGTTATCGTAGAAACTTTCACATGGATATATGTATGTAGGGTTAGTAAAACGCATGTGCGTATAATAAACAACCCCAAATAGCATTTTGTGACGTTTATTAAGCGAGACGATTGTTTGTTCGTTTTCGTGATCGGTCATCCCGTAATAAATAAAATAAAATATAAAATCAGTGTTACCAAATCGTGAATGCCCGCATTGCAGCCACACGCTATATCGAAATACATTTTTTTAAGAAAACAACTGATTTATTTATTGAGACTCCCCCAGATACTTTGCATTAATAAAATCAACACCTGCGACATAATATGTCAATTTTTTTACATTAATCAGATTAAAGCTTTGTTTTTGATTCTTTAACTCGCCATACGTTGCATTTATAGAATTATAAAGGTGTTTTTACTTAAAGTTACTTTATAATATCACAGAAAATATATCGTTTAACTCTAGATTAAAAAAAACTAAAATATATAACGTTTCATTGAATGGTTTTTAATTGAACATAGACTCGTACAGAAAAACTGTAGACTGATAGATATATATGAATAAATAAAGGAAATAAATAGTTAAACATATTTCAAACGCTAGTAATGGGTGAAGGACATATGAATATCAACGCAAAGTTTCATCAACATTCATTGGCTTTTAGAGAAATTAAATTAAATTTGTTGATAAACACCCAATTCTATAGAATTGGCGTGACATCAACGCATAGCATAATTTACATTATTTTAAATACCAAACACGTACATTTAAGCTGAATTATTGGTATTTTTAATTCTCCTTAAATTCAACGTTAAACTATTGTTATTATTGCAAAACTCATAATAAATCGTAAAAAAAATAATCTTACAACTAAACCACACTGGTAACAGGTGACTTATGAAAAGTTACAACGTTGCCACGTTTAATAAAATAAAATATACATAATCGTTGAAATAAGGCGCTTTCCTTTCAAGGGCAAAATGATCTGTACTGAACTGATCTGATTCCAAATAAAATCCGATAGAAATGACGAGTTTGTAAAATGTTTAAATAAGTTTGATACATTTACTTTAAATTCATGGTAGTTTGTTACAAATACGATATCAAAATCAATTAAAAATTCAAATTATTGGAAATATCATATTTTTTTAAATTACGTATTGTTTTAAAGCACTTAAAAATAAAAATATATATACATATACGTATTTATTTATAAAGTTGTATCTTTGCAATAAATTGTAATAAATTTTATTTCTTCACAATTTAGATACAAATTGGGGTTATGCATGCATTTTTAATATTTTTTATAAAAATGTATATTATTGTGAGGCAATTGTACCTACTTTTATTCCGTACAGATTTATATAACTTACGCTAAAATAACTACGTTTCCCGCGCAATGACGTCAGAGCTTCGCAACTTCTTAATATTTTTAAATTTTTGCTATGGTTGGTTACACTGCATACTGTCAATTACTCTTAACAATCTGTCATTGCGAATTTGATTTTGTGTTTTAATTAATTTTTTAATTGATTAATTGAAAACAAACTACATATAACTTAAAAATATAATGGCAGAGACTGGTTTCAACATCTTTTTAAAAAAAATGTTAACATAAAAATTTATTATACTAATGTTGGAAACATTGACTTGCAAACCTCTGACGTCATAATTCTAATTTTAGATTAAATTTCAATTGCGAATTAATGTGTAAATACAGGGTTTTATCATGAACGGATGGTACCAAATGAATATATTTAATAATAGTTATTGAAATATATGATGCTTTTCCAAATTTAAATAGCATGCATGACCCCAATTGCGTTACATGTTTAATAATTTTCCATTTTGTTGTGCCGTTTTTGAGAAAATTCTGACGAAAGAAGGTGTATTTTGTATTTTAATAGCTACTTTTTTTGGCGATCTAAATATCATTTTTGATGAATAGCGGTTTAAATCTTGTGGAAGTAGTTTTCCCTGCTGTGATCTTTTCATTTTCGTGGTTTAACTTGCATATAATAAAACGCCTAGGCAACCCGTGGTGCTTGTCAGTTGACTTGGTTGCTATAGTTACGTTATTTCAATAATATACGCCATTCAGTACTGCAGTCAGTTGTTTATTACAACGGTACTTATTTGATTTTTATAGAAATTTAATGTTGAGATGATAATTAAATAATTTGAAAACAAGTACAAAATATGCGTCAAACTATTATTTTAAAATTTAAATAGTTTAATTCAATTACTGACCTGTGAAAAACATAATTTGTACTTAATGCTTATTTTCCATATTTTATATGTAAATTTAAATGTCAAAAGAAATAAAATATTGATTTTCACACGTATGTACTAAGTATGTACATATATTTTATTCTTTATGTGTAAAACAGAAAACAACAACGAACAGTTATTTTTATTTATACGATTATATGTAAAGAATAGTTTGCACAGTAAACTATAGTTTCTATGTAGAAAAAAAGTTTGTGTTTTTAATAAATTTATCTATTTGGCAAAATAATTTTTTGAAATACTTTTATATGGTAAATATATAATTAAAGTGGTAGGTCCGTGCGTAACTAAAACATACGGTTGTGTGTCTGTAAGTATCTCTAATTGAATAATTTCTTTATCAAAAAGTTCGTCTGTCATCACCTTAATATAAAAATATATATAACTCATATTCATATACCCATTGGATGTTAATCATCTCTCAGTCGCTCGTAAGATCAATATTGGTCGCTCATTCTTCTCTGAAGATACTGAACGGATTGATACCAAATTTGATATACATAATCCATAACTACACAATTCGTTCCGCTCGTATTTTAAATCCACAAGGCCTTTTATTTTAGGAGTTATTGTGCCCCCAAAAAAAGACAACGACCTTAAATATTGACTTCAGAAAATAATCTTATAACATAATGTATTCAACTGCGTTCAATCGTGATAAAGCATTTGAAACAAATCTATTTGAGTGACGAATTCAATTGACAATGTAATCAAATTATTTATTCATTTTTACTCTCGAAAAAATCGTGTTTTTTGTAAATTTATTACTCGCATAATCAACGAAACGCTTTTCCTTTTATCTAACATTCAGATCTTTCTTTATTGATTTTTCGCGGTAAAGTATACACCTTATATCACAAATCATAGAAAATATTACAGTATCTTTGAATATATAACATGTTCATTAATTTTAGATTTTTTGTATATTAACGAGTTTCCTTTCACAGTTAATTCGTAACGCTCATACAATTAAATATTTATTTTCTTATATGAAGTAATAATAAGTAAATAAATCGAAATTTAGTAATATCCGTTTTGAGTGTCTCTAAATCTTTTTTGACAATTTTCACCATGTCAGATAAGTCTTAAGTTATGATACATATAATTAAGGTTATTATTAAATTTAGTAGTACTAATTAATTTTCTGCAACAATATTAGGGCCGTTTTCAGTGTTTGCCGATTTTAGGGAACACTATACGTTAATTCAAAAATGTACTTATTTAATAAATGAAATTAATAAACCAGTTCTAATTTTGTTTGAAAAGTTTTTTTTGAAATAACTTCCGGTGTACGTGAGGCAGATTTTTCGAAATTACATATTTCTTATTTATTTAAGTGGGCTTCGAAACAAGTAATGATCTATTTTTAACTTATTAAAATTGCTTTGTTATATACTATTGTTTTGAAATCAAAAAACTTCAAGTAGTTATTTAGAATATTTTCATGGCCATCTCTATGAACAAAATTTTAAAAACCAATCTAATCTCTCCCAAATAATATCTTAGTGGAAACGAATGATTTACTTATATAAACCTGATAAACTAAATGAGAGATCTCCCTGCGATAGGGAAAAGCTTATGCTTGAATAGCCGCAGTTGCAAAGAGAACACCAATCAAATCTTTCCAAGTTAGTATCACTAGTTAAAATATGAAATACAAGTGTAATTCGTAGTTTAACGAAACGTTAACGGACGTGTTTAGTTAATTCATAGATTAACTAGTTACTTTCTTATACGAAGTAATATATAAGTATTATAATCATGAAATGAAAAAATCTCGAGATTTTAACGGAAATACACCTTTTGACCTTCCCTGAATCGAGTCTGACTATTTTTGGAATGACCTCTGTGTGTGTGTGTGTGTGTACCATAGTTACGTAGGTATGGGAAATTATATATAATAAATCTCATCTACCATGCATGTCACCTGTTTTAAATACTCAAATATTTTAACATTTATTGTCACAAATAAATTTAGTGAAAAAGCGTACAAAGGTTAGTGAAATATTTAAAATATTATATGAAAATATTTTGTCAGGTTTAAAGTTCATTTGAAAACTAAAAATAATAATTTTTAATAATGTGTAATGAATAATTATATATATTTTTTATACTACTATAGAATCGAACATTTTAATTTTAAAATTCATATGTTTTTCTTTAGTAATCGGACAATAAACTAACTTTACAATTTTATTAAAAATATTTTCTTAACATTTAAACATTTTATATTTCAATTTATATACTATCATATCAAAATATACTGACTACGTATAAGAAAGTTTAGGGCAATTCATGGTCGATGTTTATTCTATGTAATAACAAATTATAAACTTTAACTTATAAAATATCTTGTCATTAACCATAATTTTTGTTTTCAAATACCATATTAAGAATGTTTTTTCCATCTACCGATTTTGTATCTGAACGATATTGAATTTCGTATTTTAAGTTTTTTTCTCAAATTACTTGCCAAACTCTTACATCATAATGTGTGATCAGTTGTTGCAATCAGAATAAACAAAATAAAAATGTTGCGATTTTTAATATTCCGTGCACGATGGTGGAAAGAGCACGTCTATTCATACTGTCCATTTGTTCCCTATATTGCAATGAATAATTTATTCGAATTCGATTATTTTATTGTTATAATTTTCATTGTTCAGAGGATTCCGAATGATCCAATGATGTGATTTAATAATGCCACCACGACTCTCGTTGCGACGTTTCTTACTCTACGTCATTTTTTTCGGAGGTGTGGTGATCGTTTTTACAAATGTGCGCCAAAATTGGTCACGATGGACCACCGATGATTCGGTAGATGGCAGTGGCGCGTCAGCAGCGTCGCTCGATGGCGCGGCGCCTGTTCAAACTCAGCCATCGCAACAGCAACTACAGTTGCTACATCATGGCAAACACCATTATGAACGAACGGAGAAAGAAAAGGTTCACACACACAGCGCACAACACTTAGAAGAAATTAATACTAAACTTGAGGTGCTTGAAAAACCATGGTTCTTAACTGGTGGAACATTAAGGCCACTACCAGCCAACAAAACCAAGTAAGTTTACGTTTTTTTAAACTAAATCTTCTTTTAGTTTTCCTATGATTGGTAAATGCAGAACGAGTGAAAAATAAGAGATTCTACGTGGTGTTACTCTCTAAAAAATATAATATGATGAGTGACGTCACCTATCATACTCTATTTTCAACTCGTAGCGCTTCGCTCTGCACTAACCAAGTGCAGCTTTATTTATTTCTTATACTAAGATCCGAGATATGTACATATGTTTATATTAATTATGCGAATTATATAGATGTAATAAGATAATAGATTGCTATGAATCTTTTTCTTTCATCTCCGACAATTTGTCCCCAACACTCTGAATAATTCATCTCGGTCTATTTGCCCCCGTAGTAGGCATACAACGTTTCAAAGCTATCCGTTCAATATTTGAAACCCTTCACCGAATTGGCCCTGCACCAAATAATACCTAGCTGCACACCTTCAGTAATCTTTTAGGATGGATGAAATAGTTTAAGAGACTATCTAGGTCAATTCAATAATATCACCGTTGCTTTATCATCTTTACGCTTTTTCCGTAATGCAAGTTTCGCTAATATTATTTGTTCTATGACGAACTATTTTGCGCTTTTTAAGCTGTGTAGCTTTTAATAAAAAATAAGTTATAACTTTGCCACTAGTAATAGTAAATAATATACGTGGTAATATAGATAAAAACGCATCTTGGGCTTTGACTAAGAAAAAATGACGATAGTTTTTAGTAAAATTATGTAAACCAGCAATGATTAAACGCGTATAGATAGTAGTAAATGCGTTACTTTAGCCCGACAATTATGTACGCTAACCATTGTAGAATTAGGTTATCATACTATAATTATACGTAGTGAAGATCTAGCATAGAAAAACAAATTACTAGATTGTATTTTATGTTACTGTTATTGCTTGTGTAATTATCGACTGTTTTTATTACCCTTTATTATAATTCAATAATAATTTACAGAACGGGACAACGCACAGTAAAGCTATTTCCATTAGAGAGTCCAGGCAACGATCGTATCGCAGAACAACTTATGTATATACCACCCGATTATTCGGATGTAACTCCTCTGAAAAAAATACTTGTCTACAACGGACTAGCAACGTGGTCTCCGGCGTCCGCTGGTCAAAACGTATTTCTTAACTCGAAATGCCCCGTCAATAGATGCACATTAACTGCCAATAGGGATGAAGCCAAAGATGCCGACGCCATCTTGTACAAAGACCAGTTTCTTCTGCCCCCAGCGAATCGTCCAATCAATCAGGCAAGCTACAACTTCAACTTTAAATTATAAACGATACTAATTAGTAGTTTAAAGTACAAATATAGTGAATTGTTCAACAAACAGAAATATAATTACATTTTCCATAACAATGCAATTTTGAAAGGGTTCACAATATTAACATTAAATAGATAAATAATGACGAATTTTCAAACAAATTTAGACTCATCCATTTTTGAGTTACAATGCATACAATCATGCAAATATTATATAAGAAAGTAAAAATCTATAAAGAAAAAATAACCATATGTTACAGATTTGGATATTATACTTTCTGGAATGTCCGTACCATACGGGCCACATGAAATATCAGGAAGTATTCAATTGGACAGCTACTTATAGGAGAGACAGTGATATTGTAGCACCGTATGAACGGTGGACATATTATAACCAAAAAGTCCGTCAGATATCACAAGAACGGAACTATGCGGCAAATAAAACGCGAAAAGTCGCCTGGTTCGTTTCGAATTGCGGTGCCCGGAATGAACGGCTTGCGTACGCCAGAGAACTTCAAAAATATATACAGGTAAAACAAAGAAAACAGTCCCCCTTCAATGCATAAATGTGTGTGTTTTATCTGTTGTCTGTAGGTAGATATATACGGAAGTTGTGGCCCGTTAAAATGTTCCCGATCAAACATCAAACACTGTTTTGAGCTTCTCAACCAAGAGTACAAGTTTTATTTGGCATTTGAAAACTCAAACTGCAAAGATTACATCACAGAGAAATTTTACGTGAATGGTTTAGGGTAAGTTTAAATATTGCTTGTGCTTAATTTGTTATATCAATATTTAAGTTTACGTAAATATTATTGTTTTACGAGAAAATCATGGATTGTGAGATTTATTTGCACTTCCTCTTTTCTGCTTAGAGATATTTTTACTCCATTCTATGCTTCTAAAGGAGAAATTTCAATAGCTTATAAATATTCCTCATGCAATTTTGGTGCCATCACACGGATATTTATGAGTTTTATGGTAGAAAAATACATTATAAAATTGGTTATAGACAAAATATCTTGCCAATTGTAATGGGAGCTCGACCAGAGGACTACGAGAAAAGTGCACCATATCGTTCCTATATACACGTAGACGAGTTTGAATCACCGCAAGAACTTGCCGGATATCTTCATCGTCTCGATAAAAATGATGAATTATACAATTCATATTTCAGGTAAGACCCACACATTATACTTTAGAAACATAACATACTCATGCATTTGAGTTCCATCGAACTGTCCGACTTTATTCTGTCTTTGTTCGAATCTTTTATTTATTTCCTCTCCTAACAATGGTTATAGATAAAGAGATATATTTTAATAATTCTGTACAAGTAAAAGCAACACACTAAACCACTGTGAATTTAAAATAATAAAGTCACGTACAGTGTGTAAGCTCATATTCAATTTACTAGTATTAATTTTGTCGTCTGTATTCTAGATGGAAAGGCACCGGTGAATTTATCAACACATTCTTTTGGTGTCGCTTATGTGCAATGATACATGATCCTATAACTGTATCGCACAATTATGACGACGTCAACGAATGGTGGCGAGGGAACGGTGTTTGTAACTCAGGATCATGGCGAAAGAAACGTCAATGAACTAACATGATCATCTAAGAATTGAGGAATTGATTTAAAACCAGACATAATAGTCAATCTAAAAAAAAATGACTTGCCATTTGTTTTTTCGTACAAACATGAAATATTAATCATGATACCTGAGGACTACAAGCGAATAATAAACAAAATCACACAAAAGAAACTAATATCTAAACTATATATTTTTTCAATTACTTAACAGAGAAACAAAACTGGATGCAAGATTGCATCTATAAATGCACCATAAACTTAAAAGACGATTTTCCTCTTACCTAATATGTGATATTTCATAATATTTCCTTGTGGTCTTCATCTGCTTTCGCATGAAAACATAAATATGTCTCAGGTGATATTAATTCATAATTATTTTTAAATTAAGTATTAAAATTAAAAACTATATATTATAAATTATAATAATTTTTATATATGGGTATTGATGCTTTATTATGAATTGTAAAAATATTTTATATTCTATATATGTCAATTTACATATCATATAGAATATAAAATACTTAATAAAATACTTTTACTTAATTTATTTTAAAAATTATTAAGTTATTGTGATATTAATTACATGTTTTATAGATATTTTATTTTTAGTGATGGGATTGTACAAATTTTATTTATTTTTATCTTTTAAGAGTTATCACGCAAAATAATATACATTTGCAAAGAAACACACAATGTAGTGCAAAATTATACCAAAAACATTTTGTATGCATTTACATACAATAAAATTGAAACTATGCAAAATTATAAATGTATATATATTTTTTCTTACAATACAAAAACATTAAAGTTTAAATTTGTGAAGATCCATCACTATACATTTTAGATTATTTTATTTATTAGACTATAAAATATTTCGTACTTGCTATGAACCAAATATTACATAAATAATCGAAATATTTATATGTAAACGTTAAATTTAACTATTGGCTATATCAAAACATATCTGCGCAATGTCACCGATTGGAAATCTTGTTCTGGTACAAATAATACTATATATTCCGTAATAAAATATGCGCAGAACAAAATGTTCCCAGATTTACTGGCAACATGTTAATTATGGGATTTATTTTTTCTCTGTTAACTCTCTTTATAAATTGAAATATATATATATTATTATCAATAGAAGAAACACGAAGAAACCTCCATAAAGCACAAATGAAACTGGCATACATATATTAGCATTTAATAATTTATCATACCACCAACTGTCGTTCTTGGATAATCGGTCACTAATTTATTTAGTTTTTGTTTTAACTCTATGAACGAAAGTGTCTTTAGTTCGATTTAATAACTACTATTATCACCCCCAAATACTAATTATATTTAAGAATTGTGTGGGACCCAGTAACTCCGGAAATAAAGAGCCTAGTGGATTTAAAAATACAAGAGACACGAATTGTGTACTCATAGATGATGTATACTAATTTTAGTGTCAATCCGTTCAGTATCTTCAGAGGAGAAGAAGCGACAAAATTTGATCTTACGAGCGATAACATCCAAGTATATATGAATTATGTATAGTTTTGAATACAGAGCGACGAAAGATGAACTTTTAGTTAAATATTTTTTCAATCCAAGATACTTACAGGCGCATAACCGAATGCTTTAGCTCTTTCGATACTACGTACGACGACCTAACAATCATTCATATTTTTAAATAGCCAATAGTTCTGATTTAATAGTTGCGATAATGCGATACAAATATTTAATAATCAAAATGTAGTTTTCTTTACTGTAACGTATTTGTTTTTACATGCTAAAGCGTGTAGAAATATTCTCACAATTTTGTCATCATTTGTACCTCATTGCAAGTTCGTGTTATTTACGAAATTTAACAAAATTATTGTGATACATTTTCATTGGCACAAACAAACGATGATGTAAAATCATTCAAGAAGTAAATAGAACTCGACCGTGTTAAATTTGTGTATTTACTGGACTTGTCATAGGTTTGTTTTATACCTACTCATTTTCTTTTGCCAATATTGAATATTGAAGTTTTGTTAAATTACGTTAAAAATTTGATGGAAATATTAAATATTCTATTCTGAACAGATAACCACTTATTTGTACATTTGAATAACAATCTTTATCCAAATTTGGCAAAAGAAAGCATTAGTCTAAAACGAATCGTATAATGTAAAATATTATACATACATGTATTAATTTTAAGTAGGCTCAAATATTTATAAGAGTGTGCAATCATTGTTAGTAAAAATAAAAGAAATGTTAATACGTTTGCAAGACTTCATATTTAAGAATTGATTTATCTCCTTCATACCTTTACTCTGTCTCGCACGAATATTAATAAAATAAAATAGTCTCCAATCTCTGGCTAAAATTAGTAGACCAAGTCAAAATTCAATTTATTGTAACTCAATATTTATCAAATACCCTAGCCAGGCACAGGCCTGTATACGTTTCCTAAGTGACTGCATCCTCAGTAACGTGTCTAATAAAAAAGGTTTTCAAGAATGCAGTCAATAGTTTGACTGCATTCCTGAAAAACCTTTTTTATTCAACAAACTATTAGTGGAGTTATCTAAATCTAACATTGATTAGTATAAATACGTCATTTTGAGTTGTTTATACACACCCTTGGAATATACATACTCATTGAATGCGCTAAACATACTTTAATTATTACTTACTTAAGATCAAGCATAGCTGAATCAATTCAACTTTCTTGTGTTTCTAAAGGTATCCGGAGAATACTTTATACTTAATATCACTTAGAACGTCCCCTTAGTATAGATCACGAAGTCTTACGATAGTAGTACACAAAAATGAACAGAACATGGACATTTCTGATCAGTTCTCATAATTTTGTTTAATTATAAATAACTAAGATATCTAATAAAAAAATTAAATCAAATAAAAACATCTGCAGTGTTTTGTACTGGACTTTCTTATACGGAGCAGATATATCAGTTTAAATAGAAGGGATAATAAAATACAAATGTTTAAAATTTCAAGGATATATAATTATCTATTAGTAATTATTATGACTAGATATTTGTTAGTTTTCGAATAAATTAAATACTTTACAGAATATATTCTTCAGTACTACAATATTTTAAATATATCATTAACCTTTAAAAAACTTCTCTCTCAATTCCCAAATTATTTATGCTATTTTGTGTTCCTATTAAAGTAGTAACATGCATTAAATTAATAGCTACATAACTATGGCAGCACAATTAAGAAATTTAAGTAGCATGTTGCTTGTAAGCGGGAAACATTTCAAGCAAAAATTGTGCGAAATCTTTCATTTTAATTGCAACTATTTCCGTTTAGGAGATATTGCAGAAACCGCAAAAAATCACTAAGAGTAAACAAGCACTTCCGGTTTTAAAAATGTTTTCAAAAATAGAAGTTTCATAATATTACCTTCAACAATTTTGGATGTGGAGTACACACACACCGCCGTAAGTAATTAATTACACGATAGGTGGCAGGGCAGTACTAATTTGTACTAAGCCGTCCATGTAACCATATACCAAATTTTTGATATCTACTCTAGGATCTAGTATATTGAGAACAGCAGCAAACCAATAATAATGGTATATATGAGTGAAACAACTAGATACTTTTACCGTGAATTTATAATTTTTGTGGGATTAAAATCATCCAAAAATAAATTGACGGAATCGATGCAAGTATTTTCAATATATAAGAAATTAAAAAAATCATCACTGCCTTTTTACAAAAAGTATTTTTTAATATATAGTTAATTACTACACGATTATATAAATGACAAAAAAAAAGAAGCTATATTAAGCACTCTACCTAAATTCACAGCATATATAAATGTTTTATGCAAATCAAATCAGAGTGATAAGTAAAAAAAAATGCCACTTAATAATAACATATTCCCCCGAAAATAAACAAAATAATAATGTGAGAAAAGTGAATACAAAACATGACTATATGTATAGAATAAGAATATATAAATAATGAATTAAACGAAGAACATTGGTTTCTGTTGCAACAATTTCTCTTGAATAACTCGAGATGCTTGTTCCCGACTTAGTTTAGTCAAATCAATATTATGCCTGAAAAATTATGAGAAATTTAGTGTTAAGTAAAGAATGGTTCGCGTAGGCGTGCGCATTTACCCTTCTAAATAGACGCGGGCCCGGAAGGCAGCAAGATGAGCGTAATATGTTGGAGCAGGATAGGATACACTGCGCGTACACCGAGTAAACATATGACACAGATAGTATGTCAATGTTTGTAGTTCATCTTCGTTCATATTCATGTCGTCATACAATACGCGATATTTTGTTGGTCTCGCTACACCTTGAATTGACGCATGGCTCACCTAACACAAAAATTAAAATCAAACATTTCTTTGAAGCGGTTCGATTAACTGTAAAATCGCCTTATAGTTGAATAAAAATCGAATTATTCTCAAGATAAAATTAAACAAAATTGAATCTATTATTTTAGTTTATAATCAGTTTTGATACTTACCAAATAATATTCTGAATCCGTTGGATGTGTGATTTCAGTATCGACAATTGTACCAGCTGGTACATTTCCATTTCTATCCTCCGAATCCCGCGGATTTGTTGGGAAAAATCGCGTGTGGTGACGTTTCTGTACAACCAAAAATGTAATCGCTGGCTTAAATGTCGCGCTTAATTGACCACAAGCTCTTCGAATCGCCATTACTTCTGCCTGCATCACCTAGATAACAATAGAAATAAACGAAAAATTAAGTTTATAGTTATTCAGTAACAATATTGTCATGATGTCAAAATTAAAACTATTTTGACACCATTTTTAAGCAAAAATATTGGCATAGCCCAGATACACAAGTTACAACCTTACGTCATATTGTAACTAAAATCTGCTAAAAACTTATCAACATGAAATTTCCTGCTGGCTTAAAAACTATTGAAAATTAAATGAAAAGTACTTATAAAACATTATTTAAAATAAAATAAACTGTCGTAGAATATCAATTTCACTTCAAAATTATTATTTTGTCAAGTTTCACGACCTAATATAGAAGATGAACATTATTTTAACTTATAAGTTGGTTATTTTGACATATTTGCTACGTTTACATATAGTTTAGTAGCGTTGTTTATTTCGTTTAACGTTTGTTATTTAGTTGTAGTTATTCGGCTATTCAAAAACAAACCTACAAATGAATTATAAACTTAGTTTATTGTCAAGTTTCTAAAAAATATATTTTAGATTTAAAATGTTCGATTCTTTAGTAGTGTAAACATACAATTTCAATCTAGTTACTATGATGTAAGGTTGTCACTTGCGTACCCGAACTATAGAACAAAACACACCGAGCATAAAGTACTTGGCAAATGAACAGACATAATAATTTTCATTGTCTAGTTCTTTATGCTTCGTATAAAAAAATAAAAGTTAATCATACTTGTGCAAATTGTCCTTCTGATACACCATCCCGGAAAAATATCAGATGTTTAGGTTGACATTTCGTTGTTTTGTAGAAGACCATTAGTTGATCTTTTACAATATTGTCCAAATCATCAATAATTTCCTGCCTTGGTGGTTGTAATCGCCAGCGGAAATTATATTGGAATGCGGTAGCATCATAACTGGCACACACAGCTGCGACACTAGGAATATCCGTTTGATCGGGAGACGGATGAGTAACATCAGCACCTAAATCAACAGAGAAGACCCCAAAGGGTGTTATTTATTAATTAAGAATAAAATAATCAACATTTGTGTCGTAAATTTGTTTTAGCAAATGAAAATGTCATCGCGTACCCATTATCATACAAGGTTGGTTTAAACATTTTGGCCTAGAAATATCAGCGATTTTGTGATTTCTTCCGTTCAATTTTGCATTGACTTTTAGTAATATATTTCCAATAGTTGCGTCATTCATTCTTCTCAATGTTTTCACTTTTAGACACTGCGTCAAACATCCATATTTCAATTCAGCTGATTGTTTTACCTAAAACGAATAAATATATTTTGAAGTTCATCATTGTTGCCAATAGAGGCCACATAAATAAAACATTTCTGTAATATGTAAGTGTAAAAGTAAAAGAACGTGCACGTCCGACAGATTCAGGTGCAAGCGCTTTAGGTTTGCTTAGAATCGTATTGGTAATGGTAACGGATTTGATTATAGGGTTGAGTAATAAAAATTCACATATACCTTACTATAAACATCTGTTCCGAAATCTGGCACTACAACAAACACCAATCGCAAATCTTTCAACTTTTGGAAAACTTTATCCACTAAACTAGGATTATTGCAGAATTCATAGGGTAATTTTGGCCCTTCGACGCTCATTCCAACTTTGCCTGCACCTTGTCTTAACTAAATAAAACAATTATAAATAAACATGTATTCTTTTCAGTCATCGATTCTTTTTATTACCAAATTGGTAAACAAATCCATGTCACGGTCTTGTACTCCTCTAGCCATGTTGAGAATAGTCCAATTGTTAATAGTTTCAGCTTGTAGAAAATTATTTGCCCTCCATACTCCTTTGGATGGTTTCACCAACTGCGCGGTATTATACTGCAAACTTGGTGGAGCCAACACACGTGCATGTACTTTCTCGAAATCATGGCCCACATTTAAGCCAAATGCTTTCACAGTCGGATCAGCATTGTAATTCGCCTACATACATTTGAATTTTAAGCATATTTTAATGTGATTTAACATTTCATAGGCTCTTATAAAAACACATTGCCAAGTTGTTGAGTGTTTCAATGACAACATTTAGCCAGAAATATAACAATTAAATGTACAAGTGCAGAAAGTGACCATACAATAAATATTATTCTTGAAACTGGCTTTGTGTGATTCAGTGAAAAACACAACCGCTATGATGGTAACGAAGTAACAATATGAATTTTATATAATAAGAGAAAAATGGCAATCATTATTTATGAGTTAACTCAAAATGACTGAATAAACAAGGTAAGGAAAATTAAAAGCCTTACCTGTCGCAAACTATCCATGATTTTCTGTTTACGTGTTTCAACATTGGTTGCCGCTTTGCGCACCATTGATGCTGTTTGTTTTTCATTCAGTTTTTTATTGACCACCTAAAAATATAATTTTTAAAAATACCCTTTTTTTGTAGAACAAGTAAAATGTGTATAATTTAAATAATTTATTAATGAACGGAAATACATCTTTTGACCTTCCCTGAGTCGGGCCTGACTATTTTCAGAATTCTGTGTGTGTGTGTGTGTGTGAATGAGGGGCGGGGCTTGAGAGAGAGAAGGGAGGTTGTGTGTGTGTGTTTATATACTCGCATCTATATATGTGATGCTAGTATTAGAATGTTATACCTGTCCGGCGACAATAGTGCACAGTTCAGCAGGTAGATAATTTTTTCGATCTTTTGGCCCAACCCAAATAAGTGGTAGATTTCCGTATCGAATATTATATCCTTTTTTGGTTGTAAAATATTTATCCACAGTGATCTGTTCACCACTTTCTAATGCGAATGTTGCTCTGGCCGGTATTGGTCCTAAACCATTCACTCTGTATGTGCGACGCGATGCCAGTTGACCTGGGATCTCATACTGTAACTGTAACATATAACATTTTAATAAAGATTGTCAATTTAAACAAATAACATTATTGTTACTTTAAGTCCTTTCAAAAATTTTCTAATTTCATCTTCAAGACGATACTGAACCTGTACTTCTTCAATTCGCATTTGGGCAACTGATGCCATATAATCTGAAACTCTTTGATGCATTGGAAATCCTTTATGAGCAACTGTTAATAAAAGATTTTTATAAATTATTAATTCAGTATAATAAATATAAAAACAAGTAGGCAAGTAAACAGTCACCAATTCCAAAAATAATAATTGAGTTATGAATATTTAAAAAATTACATTTTACTTTCTCGGAAATTCGAACGAAAAAAGTCAATTTTGACAACAAAAACTATTATTGTCGGCCATAATTAACAGATGCTATGATAGTATACATTTCAATTAAAAATACAAAGCAGAATAGCGCAATTCGTATGCAACTCTAATTCGAAAAAATCAAATTTAGAATTTTAAAAATGTGTTCTTATAATTATGATTTAGTGACAACCTGCTTTTATTTATCAGGGAACAATATATTGACTAATTAAAAATATATACTACAAATTATATCTGCAAATATCTTTTAAATTCCATGATGAGAATTATAAACTTAGTGCGCAGCATCAAAATGGGCATAACAAAATTCAAACCAAGAAAAACTATTAATGGTTCGAGTAGTGTATCAAAACTTAACCATTGTTTTCGAGAATCAACTCGGAACCTCTAGTTAGCTTAGTAACTTTCGGTATATACAGTCCAGATACGCAGGCAACATTTTGTAGCAAAAACCTGCTAAAAACTTATCAACATGAAATTTCCTGCTAGCTTAAAAAACTATTGAAAATTAAATGAAAAGTACTTATCAAAAATTATTTCAAATAAAATAAACTATCGTAGAATATATCAATTTCATTTCAAAAATTATTATTTTGTCCTGTTTCACGACCTAATATAGAAAATTAACATTTTTTCAAACTTATAAGTTAGTAATTTTGACACATTTGCTACGTTTACATATACTTTAGTAGCGTTGTTAATTTCGTTCGATGTTTGTTGTTTAGTATTGGTTAAGTAATTCGGCTAATCAAAAACAAACCTACAAATGAATTGCAAACTTAGTTTATAGTCTAGTTTCTAAAAAAATATATTGTAAATTTAAAATGTTCGATTCTATAGTAGTTTAAACGTACAATTTTAATCTAGCTACTTTTGACTGTTACGTAAGGTTGTTACTTGCGTAATATATCACATGTATTGTAAAACATAACTCACCATCGATATTAAGCAAAGGTTTCCATGCAATGACAGTACTTTGGAAAAATCCATACCATAATTGCAAGCCATCGCCCAACTCAAATATCATATTGGGCTCTGTGAAATACGATCGACCGACACGAACAAATCTTGCAGAGGAAGCATTTCTCAACACAATATCAATACATTGCAACGCATCTTGAGGAATCTCAAGCCTGTTGCCGCTGGCCATATACGCATTAACAGCACGCAAGTTCACATTCGCTGCAAACTTCACCGTCACCTTATACGTTCTCGGTTTTCCATTCTCATCTTCTACCACCTGTACTTCTCCGCTTCCTTCCGGTATCTCCTTGGGACTATACGCATTCTTAGAATCATCGAACGCGACATAATGTCCTTTCAAAAATTGTTTATAATACTCGTTCCAAACCCGACGCATCAGGCGTTTTGGTTTGTCAGGATCAATAGCCACATCATAATGCTTAACAATTTCAAGTTTTGGATTGATTTTAAGTTCTATATGATTCGTTTCTAATAAGATTTTACGACCTAATGTGCCACATTGACGAGGATCCTTACAACGTGGTTTAATCAATGCCATTTCTGTAGAAGGAACAGGTTGTTGAGCTGGTTGTGCTCCCTGCTGTGGAGCAGGTTTTGGTCGCTGCTGTTGTTGTTGACCAGGTTGTTGTCGCTGCTGTTTGTTGTTGAGCAGGTTGTGGTTGCTGCTGTGGCTGTTGAGCAGGTTGTTGTCGCTGCTGTTGTTGAGCAGGTTGTGGTTGCTGCTGTTGCTGTTGCGCAGGTTGTTGTCGCTGCTGTTGTTGTTGAGCAGGTTGTGGTTGCTGCTGTTGAGCAGGTAGTTGTCGCTGCTGTTGCTGTTGAGCAGGTTGTTGTCGCTGCTGTTGTTGTTGAGCAGGTTGTGGTTGCTGCTGTTGAGCAGGTAGTTGTCGCTGCTGTTGCTGTTGAGCAGGTTGTTGTCGCTGCTGTTGAGCAGGTTGTGGTTGCTGTTGACTACCTTCTTTAAACGGAAATCCCGGTTGTCCAATAATTTCTTGAATTGAAGTCACCGAAGATGTTTCGCTAAGTGCCGGAGTTGGTTGTCTACTTCGTGCTGTACCAACGCTTGAAACATCGCTAGATACTGAACTCTGTCGACTACGATCCGTTTGTTTTAGAGGTTGTCCTCTACCTGCGGGAATCTGTCGCTGAAATGTTTGGTCTCGCCCAACACCTCTACCTCGACCGGATCCCTCTGAGACCTGAGGTTGTTCTACTTGTTGAGGATGTTCACCACCTCTAGGTTGTGTTTGCTGTTGAGAAGTTGGTTGCTGAGTTTCTTGCACCGTTCCTTTTTGTTTTTTCTTTTGCTGTTGTTTTGGTGGTGGAGGTTGTTGTGGTGGTTGTAGCGGCGGTAATTGTGGTAGTTGTTGCGGTGGTGGTTGTTGCGGTGGTGGCTGTTGTGGTGGTGGTTGTTGTGGTGGTGGCTGTTGTGGTAGTTGTTGAGCAGGTTGCACCGGTTGTTGTTGTTGTGGTGGTTGTGCCGGTTGTTGTACGGGCTCCATACCACTAACTTCCCC
>JADQWA010001487.1:0-11868 GCA_018344505.1 Nebria ingens riversi
ACAACTCGATGCTAATTTCACTTTGCTAAGCTTGTATCTGTATTAAGTTCCTTCTAGTAATGTCAATAGATCGAGTTGTATTTCTTGCAATCCGTCTCCAGTTTATTTAACTCGTTTAACCCAGCCTCTCTAGCCTGCGCGCATTCACATAACCAAGTATGGCATACATTTTATAACCACCACGTAGTACATAGTCAAAAGTTTACAACGAGCATATAGAAAAATGTTCGTCCAATTCACAAAGAACACTTGAAATAAGACTGGCGCAAAAACACCAAGACGTATTCCATTATGGTATACTATTTCGATGGTTTTAACAACGGCCAGCTTGGCAGAAGAATATACAATACTGTCATAGTCTAGCTTTGTCCGTACCAGAAACCGTTATAAGCAGGGCATAGGAGTTTGATCTGCATCCCCAATATTTAGAACTTAAAACTTGAGAAAGGCAGCACTTTGTCTTCAGAGCTTCAAGATGGTTTCGCTTCTTGTGGAATAGAAGCCTGAGATAACGACACGTTTCTACGAATAGTAAATCAGCTTCAGTGAGAGTCAAAGTAGGAACTAGATGAAATTGGCGGTATTAACAGAAGAGAATGCATTTTGTCTTAGTCGTTGAAAATGAGAAATATTCTTCTGTTGCCCAAGTATGTAAAATTGTAAACGATTTATAGTCAATTTCAGCTACGTGCAAGAGTCCTTGTACAGATGAATGGATATACTAAGCAACGTCGTTGATGGAAACGGCAAACAATGTTACACTTACAATAGGTCATTGTAGTACACCATTCTCTAGTCTGAAACTGTTGGCCAGGTCATTTCCAACACGGGCTTGAAACTTCCGTAACGAAAGAAATCTTTCGAGAAATATAGGAATATTTCTTCTTCAGCATTAAGTATGCAATGTGCACATATTGCTAAATGTTGCTTATTTAGAAAAGCATCATGGATGGTGGACCCTAGTCTTACCATGTGATCTGCAGTGGATCGGTGATAATGGAAGCCGCGCTTTGTCAACAGATTGTTTGATTCCAGGAACCAAACAAGACGTCTGTTGATTATGCGCTCTGTGAGCTTCCATATGCAACTAATCAGCGAGATTGGACGATAGCTAAATGGTAGCTTATAATCCTCTCCGGGTTTGGCATTGGTAAAATTATAGCTTTTCATTGTGTTGGACAAATAGTGGAAGCCCAAATTCCATTATACATTTCCAGAAACAATATTTAGCTTTGAGAATGCAAAATCGTACCTTAAGTTTATCCTTTCTGAATGTTTGATGGTATATTCGCGAATGGGGATGCTATAATATTAGCGATATAATATCTAGATAATACGACTATACCGTTGATCTTTAAGCCATTGAAGGTGCTAGGCATTGATTGGCCAGAGAACTTGCTGATTTTGTTCCATACTTTTAAGACTGAATTGGAACTTGTAATTATAGGAATATATGACTCTTTTTTGCGCTTCTGAACAATTCTTTTAGTGATTGCTTTCGCGTGCAAGTATCTTTGCATATTTTTGTTTATAGAAAAGCGCTTAAAATAACAAAATATACGTCGCTTAACACGGATAGCAACATTACACTCCAGCAGGGAACGGTTATTCTATTCGAAAATATAGATGACAAAAAAACAATATCTTTTGTAGCTGGTATGACTTTATCCATGAAATATATGACGTGCTCGTTCACATCAACAAATTCATGTTCACTTAAAATAACTACACCAGACAGACAATGAATCCGTTCGTTTCAAGGCTCATATTGAGCAACGAGTATCAGAAGCGGATCCTTACAAAAAATCAATAATTTGTTACGTGTTATTTTCGCCCTTAGGATCTTTGTGGTTAGGTATCATTTTGTGAACCATTGATCCGCTGTTCCGTTCCCTCCTTATCAGATCCCCGTCCTCTGTGATGTTTCTTTATGTTGTTTGTTAACTACAAACAAGATGGAATGGTCACTAGGAATACTATATCGATTGATTTATGTTATTTATTTTGCTAGCAGTTTATATTTAATTTTTAATAACTTCAGTTTTTCGAATCCTAGTAACGTAAATTTTATACCCTTTTGTTGTCATATTTTGTCTTATTAAATTTTACTTACCTATCATTAATTTTGCTTTTGCACCTGTTATTTCTGTACATTCCTTATTATCATCGGTCGCCATTTTATCTTATTTTACTTCAAAACAAACAAGAGTACACCTCTCTTTCTCCCACTAATAACCACGCGCAGTTCGCTCTCGCTCCAATCAATTTCATCGATCGGTTCTTCGTCAGCTGAGTTTTGTTTTGTTCCCTCGTATTTTCTTCTCGCATGTTTGTGTACCTGTTTTTGTTTCTTCGTTGATCTCCGTAGTTCTTCGACTTCCGCCGACCATTGTGTTTTTCAAATCGCTCGCGCGAAATTCAGTCCCGCAGTTTCATCTCTCTCACACTCTTTCTGTTCGTCCTCTTTCTCTCTTCATTTTTCGGTGGGTCACCAAAAAGACGAGTTAAGGCAGATTCTGGACGGGACTTAGTTTTTCACCTTGGTGGAGTTCAGACACCTTGGGTTGACTTTGAAAAATAAAAAGAAGCAAGAAAGGGTTTTCAGTGGCATTTTTTTTTTGGTTCGTTTTTGAATTAATATTTCGCGTTGTCGAATTTCCCAAATTGGGGATCAAAATTTTCGTACCGAATTTAAATTCGCGGAATAATTGCCTCAGTGGCGTTATATTTTTTTGTTGTGCGAAACTCCTCGAATTACCCGTTCAGGGGATCTGTTGGTGCCGCTGTTATCACCTTCATCGGGCTTCATCAGTCACTCCATCCACCACCCACCAACTTCATCGTACCGCAGCCGTGATCCACATCCGGGAACACACGTGGTTCCGGTCCCCTTCATCTGGGCCTTGTCCACGTCGGTTGGTTCTGGAGGAACCAGTGGTCCAGCGCTGCCTCGTGCCGACCCAGTGGCCACGATAAGTACACTTTTCTGTCCTTTCTTTTTTTTTGTGTTCTGGTGTATTGCGCGTCATCAACATCTTCGTCTCGCGTGGTCGACGAGCGTCCATTTTGTTTTGTGTTAAATCAGTAATTCCTTTCTTTTATAAATATATATATATATATATTTTTTTTTTTGTAAACGTTAATGTTCGCCTTGTTTTTTTTTTTTGTTTGTTGTGAATATTTAATTATTTCTTTTTTTTGCATTCGGGTAATTTTATTTAATGGGCGATTTGTGCCACCTTACGCCTTGCGCCGCTGCGAGGATCGCATCTACACCATGCGACGTCTACGTGCCCTAAAGTTGCACAACCGACGGTCCCCACTTAGATCGCGTAACGGGTAGGTTAGCAAAACGAAGAGTGACTCAACGCGTCATTTTCATTCTATTTTTTCTTTTTGTCACTTCCCTACCGAACATTAGTCGTCGAAAAATGTTTGTTCTCAGTTTTCGTTATTTATTGTTCCATTTGTTTGTTATTTTTTTTTTGTTTATCATTAAAAAGCTTTACTCATTTAAATTCAACTGCTGTGTTTTCTTCGTTGCTCCCCCCCCCCCCCCGGTTCTCTTTCTTTTTTTTTTGGAAAATTGCCTTCTATGCTGTTGTTACCAAGACAAGGCGTGTTCCCATCATACCTACGCAATTGGGTACGGTGCGGAGGTACTTAGGATTGCGTGGCGCCCTTAATTCAAACCACCCCGTCTCCACTGACGAGCCGACAACCTGCACCCTTGGTGAGGATCGCGTGCGCGTCTCCCCTTATTTATTATTTTTTTATTTTATTTTTGCACGTAAAAAATTATTGGGAATTGGTCACTTTAATGGAGGTCTGAGTGAACATACCATTCAAATAATGGAGCGAAACAGATCGGTATATCAATCGCAATGAAAGATGTCCACGCTGCAAAAATATGGGTCACGTTACCATCATTCAAGATGGCATTAGTACCAAAGTGAAAAGATTTTTTTAAATTCCCATTTTATTTACAATCAATATTCACGAGGATAAAACTAAATAAGGAAAGGTGAAATTAAATGAAAACGTCTTTTATTCACACCGTTCAATTTTATTCCTAGTGTAAATAAATTTTCAGACCGGTTTCGACCAATAGATTGGTCATTAACAAGGTATACTACAACAGTTATACCTATATATACATACATAAATTTAACTTACTAGAGTTACTTGGGACAGTGAATTGATTATCAATACATAAATAAAAAATTAAATAAAATAATAAATAATAGGGCTACTAAAAATATAAATAAATAAATAAAATAAAAAAATAAATTTACTACAAATATATAAATAATTTATTAAAATATGTCAGAAATAAAGGTAAAATTAAGTCTTAGGAGGTCTCGTTCACATTTAGCAAAAAAAAACACATGACCACTGAAGGATAGTTCCAGATATTTCATCGAAAGTGTTTTCTAGATCTGCCCCTCCCCCCCCTTCAACCACCTAAACTTTGCCCTGGCCTAAGAGGCAAATCCCTTCGTAGGGTATGCTTTCCCTGTATTTCGTTGGCAACTGTCAGTAAGACCTCCTAAGACTTACTTTAACCGAAATGGTAAAATAAAATAAATAAATAAAATTAATTAAAAATTGTGAAGAGAAAAGAATTTTACATGAGTTACAAATTTCGTCAAAGAACAAAAAATAACAAGAAATCAATTACTTACACTATAATTGTTGAAAGTTACACTCTTTTAATTTTATTAGGTTTAACATATTATTATTTTAGATTAAAAATAAAACCGACAAAATAGATTTTAGTTGTTTTTCAAAAATTATTAGTATTATTAAACTGTTATCGACAACTAGTCTTTGCTTTCTGAATTATTTTTTTTGTAAACTTGTCTAAAATTGAATTTATATATATATTGTAAATGTTTTGGGGTTAATGATCTTATATAAAATGATAAACTATTTGAATCTAACAAGCAGCAAAAGAGTGAAAATCGAATTAAATTAAAAATTCCAACAGTGATGACGTTTTTACATTAGTTTGGTCGTTTAGAAGATGAGAATTATTATATTTGTTAGATTTTGAAATTTCCAGATTTTCCAAAAAGTCCATCACTTGACCTTTTTTTTGTAAATGAAGAATTTCAAAATTGATATTTCGGTTAAAAGAATGAGAATTATCTATTAAGTGTTCTGCGAAAGTAGAGTATTCTGTACGTTTATTAAAACTTTTTGAATCTTTTTTAAAAATATCTTCCAGTTTGGCCTATATAAGCCGAATCACAATTACCGCATTTAAGTTGACAAATGCCCTACGTTTTCAATAAAAAACAAGCTTCTGTAAGCGTAAGCTATTTGTAATCTGATTTTATTTTGTTTTCTTCTTATTATCCGATCTATAATGTCTGGATTGAAACCATTATGAAAAGCTATTTGTTTTAAAATAGATTTTTCTTTTTTGAATTCTATGTCGTTCAAAGGATAAGTTATAAGGCGATGTACATACATGAGAATTGACAGCTGCCAATTTGTGTTGGAGGCAGTGACTAGATGTTCGGTGTATAGTGTCAATTGTTTGTGTGGGTTTTCTGAAAATGCCAAAACTTAGGTTAGGGCTAGTATTATTGAGTGTAAGATCCAAGAAATGTATGCTTTTATTCGACTCTAATTCTAGGGTGACCTTTATTTTAGAGTGTATACTATTGATGAAAGTGTGTAAAATATTCAAATCTTCTATGGAACCGTTCCAGTAACATAAAACGTCATCCACATACCGAAACCAAAATTTAACATTAGCTAAGTGTTTTTTGATTCAAATAGTTTCTTTTCAAAATCATTCATGAATATTTCTGCCAAAGTAGGGGAAAGGGGAGAGCCAATTGCGAGACCATTTTCTTGACGATAGATGTTTTGGTTAAACTTGAAAAAATTTTGCTCTTAACAAATGGTCAATAGTTTGTTGAAATTTTCGCAAGTTTTATCATCCAAATCTGACATCGAAAGTATGTCCATAATAATATTTTTTGTTTCAGACAGGGGTACATTAGTAAATAAATTAGAAACATCAAATATAATTAAAAGTCCTGATTGCGGTATTATAAACTTGTTAAGATTGTGAATTAGTTCTGTGCTGTTTTTAACTGAGTGTTGTGAAAAGAGGTTTACATTTTGATTAGTTATGAAGTTATTCAGCCATTTTGCTAAGAAATACGTTGGTGAACTCACGAACGATACTACTGGTCTAAGAGGGATGCTATTTTTGTGGATTTTAGGTAATCCGTAAAGTATTGGTATTGTGGGGTTCATTGGTAGTAAAAATTACTAAATAGTGTCATTAATGCCCGTTTGAACCATTGTAGTTTAAGGTTAAAGCGTGGATTAACAGTTTTCGATCTGTTGCACAGCCTGTTAAGCTGAGATTACATATTATAAAAATCTCTGCGGTTTAATCATAATATAACATAAAGTTTGTGAATTTTGAATTTGATCTGTCAGAATTGGTTTGTTTAATGATCGTAAAATATATTTTGAGTAGCATAATTATAATTTTGTCGTTTAAGACAAAGCATCAAGCTCGTTTAAAGGCATAGACCATCTTTTTTAAAAAAAAATATATTCATTTGATGTGTATTTGCATAAAAAATGTCTGGTAAACATTTCAAAATATTTTTTATTAGTTTATATTAGGAGAAAAAAATTAAAAACTATGAAGAAGTGCCTATTTTGGTAGTTTTAAATTTTTATCTCCGAAAAAAACTGATAGAATAAAATGATATTTTTACCAGGCATTCTTTATGCAATTACACATCAAATGTACTCTTTTAAAAAATAAATGATCCTGAATGGAGATATAGCCAATTAGATTGTTTGGGTAGTTTCGTGGTTTTAAGACCACAAGTATGGTACCATGTGTTTGAAATTCCTTTTCAGATTTTATTTAATGAAATACCTTTTTATTGTATCTTAAAAATAGCATATTTCTAATTATGATAGCAATTCGCGGTTCTAAGATTTATGAATAAACCTAGCTGAATGGTGGCGCCGTCTATTCAAAAAAAATATAAGAAGAACTAAAGCTAATGGTATCTATCCATAATGTGCACTTGAGAAATTCACTACTAGATAAATTTTGAAAATAGTCAACTTGTGTCTGCGTACGGACTGTGTCACATGAAATAAATAGTAAATATTCGGTCGATTTTGCGGCTGTCATCCGAGTAGCAACAAATGGCTTTATTATTCTTTGTGTCAAACTCTTAGTTGCGTTCGGTAAATGCAGTACGCGTTGCACTAACCGAACGCAGCTAAGATGGTAACTTTCAAAAAATGATTTCTGTACGCATTGTTGAATTATATAGTGCTATACATATTTGTAAATGGTATGCAGTTATAATTTCATTCGGAAGTACACTAATTTTCCACTTGCGTCAACGTTCGACATATATGAAAAATTATAAGCATTGCTTGAGGACTACTGTATATTTTTTTAATATGTCTTATCGACCTCTGACTTCTTCGATATTAAAAATATAATGAAGAATATTTTTAGTTTTTAAAATTCGCGCTGTTTAAATCTGTCTACTTTTTCAAAGTGTGTGGTTATTCCAATATAGAAACTACTATTACCGACTGCAGACTTTAGTTTATCCATTGGCTGCAAAATGCTTTATTTTGCATCTATACACAGTAGCGCCTAATCGCATTTTCTTAGAAGTAAACGAACCTGATGGTTTCAATAAACATAGAACAATTTGACGATGATGAAAATGATTTGGAAGATTTATTGGCTGTAACCTTTTTTCAGGAATCTGTTTACGAAGTATAAAATTCTACTTGTGGTATTGTTATAAAAAAATATTTTCGATATTTTTTATAATTTTTGAATATTTGTAATCATCTTCCTTCTCCATTTTAAATATATTTCTTTTATTAATTTAAATAATAATGTCTAATCACAAACCTCAAAAAAGTATAAATAACAACAAATGATTGCTACAGTTACGAGTGAATTTGTAAACCATACTTAAAACTTAGAAAGTCCCTAGGAATCCATGGAAAAAAAAATCCACAGTTTAGGTGAACCGTACAATAATTTCAACTGTGCAATATGTTACATTTTTAAACGTAGATTAAGCGCAAACTTCGTTTAGTTAGACTAAAATATTAATTTGTAATGGTGCAAACGGGCATAAGAGTACTTGATGGTAAGCTGTCTAATAATAGTCTTCCTTTAACTTAACTTATACTAACATGAGGTATATTTGTGAGTGAAATTTGTATGTAGATCTAGTAGTTTGAATTTCTTGAGTCTGTTTGTTTCTTGGCTGTTGTTTAGCAGTTTTTATCTCTTCTCGCACTGTACGAATGTGTATGTCTTTATGGATAACTAAATTTGTAACATATCAGGGGGCATTCGTGATTAATCTTAATGTCTTTGATTGATAACTTTGCATTACCTCAATGTAGAATGCGCATGCTTTAATGGTAATATTTTACGTTTGAATATTAAGTTCGTCCGCCATGTTATTCATTCTTCTGTCAAAATGAAGTCCTAGATTCGATTATTTGCGGTATATGGTAATTATTTAAGTATACTTCTGGACATGTGTTTTCTTTAATGTGAGTCGAGTTAGCACTGTTAACTTGAATTCTCCATTTCTGAAGTCTTTTTTTTTTTTTGAAGTAGGTGGTTTTATAGTTTAATGGAAGCTGTTTTTGGACCTTCATTTGATATTAGGATTGCCGTGTCGTCTGCAAATGTGGCTATCGTTACAATTGTTAATTCTGGTAGGACTGATGTATATGGTAATTACAAGACTGGTCCTAGAACGCTACCTTGCGGTACGCCTGATAAGATTAGGTATAGAGTTGTTAATTCTGCTTCGTGTTTTGCTTGAAAATATCTGTCTGTTAGGTATCATTTTATAATTTGGAATATTGTGGTTGGTAGTGCAATCATCAGTTTGTGCAAAAAACCATTATGCCACGTTTTGTCGAATGCTTGCGCAACGTCAAGGAAAGCGGCAGAGCAGTACTTCTTATTTTCTATGGTTTTATCAATGGTATTTATTATCCGATGTGTTTGTGCCACTGTAGAGTATTGGAATCTAAACCTATACTCTGGTATTACGTCTTTAGCTCGCCGTACGTAGTACAAAAGAGCTTAAGTGTTTGCTTGCATATTTTGTCTGTAATAATATCGGATTGAAAAGTTTCCTTAACAAAAAGTTTGTTTTTTATCGCACTGATTCCGAAAATGTATAAATGTCATGTACCTGGTAACATATTGGTCGCTTGCGTGTTCGTTGGTCATAAGACTAAAATTTTGTCACTTCTACTTCTCTGAAGATATCAAACCTATTTCAACCAAATTTCGCACACATATTTTGTATTTACCCGATTAAACCCGCTCGCATTTTAAATACAATCCGAGCCATACGTCTGGAAATATTGGGGCCAAAACACATACCAAAAAAATCTACGTAAAATTACAATTTTTTGATGTATTTAAAGTTTTTACCAGTTATAACTGGAAGCCGTAAAACAATAATGAACATAATAATTTTTAAAATAAATAAAAAACAATGGAACTGTTTTTTTTCGGTTTGCGCGATGTCTATCTAATAAATACGACAGTTGATATCTCAGATTGATTACTATATCATTGTTGGTTTGATTGTTACTTCGATTATTTTAATTATAGTGCATATAATGTTTAATTATACAGATATTCGACATTCCAAAGTTTAATGAATAGAATAATTACTATTTTACGAAATAACGCAAGTTACCGTATCAGATAAATAAATACAACAGTTGAAAAAGTAACGGACACGGCAGGAATCGGCGCGGAAACCGATGGTCGTGGGTTCGATCCCTGCCGTGTCCATTACTTTTTCAACTCTTGTATTTATTCATCTTATATTCCAAAGTTTAGGCAATAGCTCGCCGGATATACTTTGTAACGTCAACACGACGTGAATCCCTTTTTGTGTTTTTAGTTTCGGGGACTACATTAATTATTTTATTGACATTATTCGTCTGTTGCATTTCGACATTTAATAACGTGTTGTGTTAAAATACATCTAAACAAAAACTTTATTTACGTGTGTGTCCTTTGTTGTGTCTTCCAATATTTTCGGCATAACCTACTCCAAACCAAGTAAGCTAAGGCTTCTATAGTGGCGCCCAAAGTAGAGATAGAACAAAGAACACGTTTGAGCACTGAACGACAGCTCGTTTCGGTCGTTCGTCGTTCGTCAGGATTAACGGTTAATTTCTCCACCAAGCTTCGCGTTGTCGTCGAGAAATTATCGTTAAAACGCCGCAGAAACGCAAACCGAAAGCGTCACCAGCGCTACCGTCTCGACATAGCGCGAAGAACCAGGAACCATGGACGGTGCACCACCTGTCGCTCCAAGGGCTGCGTACCGTGTTCATCGAACAAGCGAGTGTGGCGCACTCTGCCACATCCGTATCAGTAACGTATCAGTCGCAAAACGGAAACTATACGCGCGCTGCACATCTTGCTTTGAAAGAAAACTCGGAAAAAACATAGGTAACTTCACCGCCACCATTTCCGTATACGAAGAATGTTCAGAAATTACGGACGAAAACGTGCTGAAAAGGTTACCAATTCTGCTGACGGGATTGGCTGCTGAATGGTGGTCTGACGTAAAGATGAACATCGATGATTTTGAAACCGCGATGATAAATCTAAAGAACGTGTTTGGAGCCAAGAAACCTGCGTATCAAATCTATCGCGTCCTATTCGCGCAAGAACAAAGCGCGGAGACAAAGACGGACATCTTCGTTTGCAAAGCACGCACGTTACTGGCGAAGTTATCCGAACTACGACATGCCGAAGATCCTCAACGCGACATGATCTAGGGACTGTTACGCAAGGGCATCCGAAAGAGAGTCAGATGGGAAGAACTAAGTTCTTTCGACGATCTCCTACGTCTTGCTAGAACTGCAGAAAAAGCACTTCAGGAAAAATGTCATCTGTGTTGTAAGCAAGGCAACAACCACAGAGAAGCGCAAGGACAAGTCACGCTGTTCTTTTTGCGAGGATCTTAAAGGTAGACTGTCGGAAGTTTGCCGCCTCACACGTCAGTAGGATATCAATGACCAGTCCAGCTGACACTATACGTAAACCGCTGACCTGCTATGGATGCGCAACCCCGGGTGTGATTCACAGCAACTGCGCTACGTGTAAGAGCACATCAATCGTAGTGAAGAATTATGTGAGATTTTGCTCCATGCGAGCCACCGTTGGGTTACGGGATGCTATCTAGCCACATGCGCGCTCGTTGCTAGGGATTGAGATCCTAAACGTCACTAGTATAGGATAAGCCGACACCGCAGCGCAACAGTGTCGCAAGTCACACATTGTACGAAGAGTTGCGAGTGAAAGGACAAGCAATTCAGAAGACGATCCTTGATATGACGCTCGCAGACGGGAAAACGAAGCGGAGAATCGTCTTGACAACCACTGTCGAAGTAAGCATTAAAGAACGCACAACACCAACGACTTTTATTGTGTTACCCGAAACAACCGGACTCTTCTTGGCGTGGACTTTCTTTGCAACACATGGATTGTGCTGAACGTCACAGACAAGCATTGGTTTTTCGCAGACATTCCAACTGTCCTGTACGAGCTACAGGCAAAGTCCGCGCCAGAAATCGACACTACGAACGTCGCGTCCGTCGAATGTTTTCAGCCCGATGAAGAAACGTTGCTGGATTTTGATCAACAGGACAGACTGAACGAAATCGTCCGCCAGTCCGAAGAAATCTTTGCGCCAAGGAGAAATCCGATGGATTCTGCCGAACACAAGTAGTAAGTGAGGCACCTTGACTAGACTGGAAGCTTCGGGTGTTTCCGGGAAGACCGGA
>JADQWA010001489.1:0-39679 GCA_018344505.1 Nebria ingens riversi
ATATATATATATATTACACATATAAAAAAGTCCAGTGCAAGACACTGTAGATGTTTTCAAATGAACTGAAGCGATTCTCGACATAAGAGAATCTCTTATTTGCATAGTTTGATAAGTTTGCGAGTGTTAGCCGGTTTGTATGAATACGAATAGGTAAATAATTACTTAGACACGTCCGTCCTCACTGTCTCAAGTGACACTCCTATTTTTAGACTACAGTATGTATTGTGTGCGCATAATAGCTGCTCTATTATTTTAATGAATAAGGTTTATTAAAGATTACTAATATAATAATGATTCATAATTAATGTTTTTTTTTAGATTACATTATATCAAAAATATTTGGCGAAGCATTTAATATACTAAAATTTCTAAAATGTATTGCGGATGGAAAAGAATGGAAGCATGTGTTGTCCGAAGGCTTAGAATTGATAAACTATTTATTAGATTGTTTTTTTAAAAAACTTTCAAGATACATTTTGGATATCACATGTACGGCACGTGATATAGCTCTTTCAAATGCTGGGGCGATTGAGAAAGGCAAAGCTATAGATATTCTTTCCAAAATTTTAAATGAAGAATTTGTAATTCCTACGGAAGAAGTCACAAACATTTATAACATTTTTTTTCGATTTATTCGTGTTCAACAAAGCAGTACATCGAAGACAGGTAAATGAACAGAAACTTTTTTTTAGATATAAATATAAAATAATTTACCTATATTTTTTATGTATAATCTATTTTTTGGGTATTGATAATACTAAGAAAGTTAAAGTTGCTGCTAGGTGTAACTGAAATTTTATATTCCAGCGTCAGTAAAAACTCTTTCTTTTCTAGTGAAAAAACACGTATTTGTACTCTTAGGAGTAATAGCAAAAAAGTACTCGTCAGTTATTACAAATCAGAATAGTTTAATAGATGCGTTCTTATCCGAATTACAACGTCAATCTGGAAAGACGATACCAGACCGTGATAAAATTTTAGTTAGTGGTTGTATAGATGGTCTTACAGATATCTTGCTATTATTTTCTATTGAAAATGCTACTACACTTTCATTGCTTTATTCTGTTGTGAAAAAACTTCTAACAGGTTCTAAATCAACGTTTGATTTGCGAGGTAACAACATTATAAAATTGATTAAATGTCTACATAATTTTATACTGTTTAATATGTTGCAGGTGTTATCACATTTATATCTCAACATTGTTCGCTGCTAGTTGAAAATATGTATGAAGATGTACAATGGTGGCATAAAACATTATGTGATTGGGTGTTTGATAATGGAAAAAATTATAAAGCCGGTTATGCTGCACAAGAAGCATTCTATACTGCAGTAGCTGAATTATTAAAACATCGAACAAATGAAAATGACCATAGTGTTTTTCAAGTAAGTTTATACCGAGTAAGCATGTTTTAGTTACGTTATGTATCTTGTATTTTTATAATTATATATTACCGTTAAGTTTATAATTCGTTATTACGTAGAACTAGTTTATCTATGAAATAACTAAACACATCCGTTAAAAGAAAATCATATTATAAACTTGTTACGGATAGTCGTTTGATGGTGGTTTTTTTTTAATGGCGTAGCCGGGTCGTCATAATTAGTTGTAAAATTGTCCAAATAGTATGTCAGAGTTGTCAATGTTCATAGCCTAGTTACTGTCCGGTTCGGTAATAGGGAGTTGGAGAAGAAAAAATGTAACAAAAACAATCTCGCCTTCGGCATTGTTTAAACGCCGATGCGCGCCAAATACAAGCACTGTGGCGCCAACGATTCGGAAGTTCAAACGAATTGCGTTCGAAAATTAGAGACCCTACATGCTTTAACTAATTATTTTATATAATAGCGTAGAAACTAGTGACAATATTGCAAAAATATTTGATTGGTGTTTTCTTTACAGCTTTTCAAACCTTGGCCTTTCCTTATCGCAGAAAGTTTATCAGTTTTTTATAACTTCCTTTTATGCGAAAGATTAGATTTGTGTTTTAAATTTTTGTTGATGGAGACGGTCATAAAAATATTCTAAACAACTACTTAAACTGGAACATAACCGTTATTATATGAAATAACTAGCTATCTCCTAAAATATCTAGTTGACGTGCCGAACATTTTTTAAGTTTCATATTCTAACTCAAGTGTAGCATTAGTATATAGAATAACGTGCTATGAGTAATAAGAAAGTCACTTGAACTAGACAAGGGTCTTCAGGCGTTTCCGAAAAGGCCGGAGAAAAAAAAATATGAAAAAAAAATATTTATGTATATCATTTCTTAATTTTGATAAGTAGAAAAAATTATTTAAGGCTAAAACGTATTTGATGTTTGATTACAAAGAATACTGTTTACTTTCTTTTACGAAGTAATAAGTACGTATTGTAATCATGAAAGAAAATCTCGAGATTTTAACGGAAACACCTTTTGACCTTCCCTGAATCGAGTCTGATTATTTTTGGAATGACGTCTGTGTGTGTGTCTGTGTGTATGCGCTCTACAGCCTATACCGTTCAAGATAAAATTATGAAACTTTAAACTTAAGATTTGTATATGCCTGGGGCGAAAACCTCCTATTTTTGAAAAGCATATTCAAACCGGAAGTGCATGTTTACTTAAGACTTTTTTTGCAATTTCTGCAATATCTCTGAAACGGCTATACTTGCAGTAAAAATAGTTAGAATAACATTGAAAGATATTAATATTCTGCACAAGTTTTGTTTGAAACATTTCTTCAAAAAGTGTACCAGTTACGAGAAAATGGCTATTATCCTATTTATATTGCCATAGTTACATGGGTATGGAAAATTATATATAATAAATCGCATCTACTATGCATGTCAATTGTTTTAAATATTCCAATATTTTGACATTTAGCATTTATTGTTAGTGTTACAAATTAGTTTAGTGAAAAAGCGTTACAAAGGTTAGTAAATAATTTAGAATATTATATATAAAATATTTTCTCTGGTTTAAAGTTAATTTGAAAACTAAAAAATGTCCGGCCATAATAATTTTTAATAATATGTAATGAATAATAATATTTTCTTTATACTACTATAAAATCCAACATTTAAAATCTGAATTACATATCGTATGTTTTATTGGAAATCTGACAATAAACTAACTTTACACTTTTATTGGACAATGAATAAAAATATTTTCTTGAAATTTTAACATTTTATATTTTTATTTATATACTATCAAATCCAAATATACTGACTACGTAAAAGAAAGTTTAGGGCCAATACATGGCCGATGTTGTTTTTTTAATTTTCTAGATTCAAGTGCAAAAGATATAATATATCAATAACAGAAAAGTACATAAAATTAACAAACAAAACATCGCAACATCACATTATTATTCTTATATTTGTATTCTCTTATTTGAACCAAAACGGTTCCGATGCTGATGTGCCAAATTTACGCTTTAGATATACGGGTTAATATGTTTTCACTTCATCACGTGACGCCACACGCCAGTGCTTTGTACGAACGAATTTATGTGGATAATGTAAAACTATGGGATCTGATGGTTGCGTAACCATTTCAACCAAATTTTCAAAGTTAACAATATCTTGAGTTGCAAAATGCATGTGTCTGTGTGTATGCGCTCTACAGCCTACACCGTTGAAGATAAAATTATGAAACTTTAAACTTAAGATTTGTATATGCCTGGGGCGAAAACCTCCTATTTTTGAAAAGCATATTCAAACCGGAAGTGCATGTTTACTTGTGTCACTTTTTGCATATCTGCGTAACGGCTGCACTTACAGTAAAAATAGTTAGAATAAAATTGCAAGATATTAATGATTTGAACACTTTTTGTTTGAAATATTTCTTCAAAAAGTGTACCAGTTACGAGAAAATTGCTATTATCCTATTTATATTGCCATAGTTACATAGGTATGGAAAATTATATATAATAAATCGTATCTACTATGCATGTCAATTGTTTTAAATATTCCAATATTTTGACATTTAACATTTATTGTCAGTGTCACAAATAAGTTTAGTGAAAAACCGTTACAAAGGTTAGTAAATAATTTAAAATATTATATATAAATATTTTCTGTGGTTTAAAGTTAATTTAAAAACTAAAAAATGCCCGGCCATAATAATTTTTAATAATATGTAATGAATAATAATATTTTCTTTATACTACTATAAAATCCAACATTTAAAATCTGAAATACATATGTTTTCTTTGGAAATCTGACTATAAACTAACTTTACACTTTTATTGGACAATGAATGAAAATATTTTCTTGAAATTTTAACATTTTATATTTTTATTTATATACTATCAAATCTAAATATACTGACTACGTAAAAGAAAGTTTAGGGCCAATACATGGCCGATGTTTTGTTATTGATATATTATATCTTTTGTACTTGAATTTAGAAAATTTAATAAAAAACATTCATTGTGTGGATGGATACCATCTTTTAAATCTATCCCTCCTATCGCAATGGTGCATCTGCGCAATAGCGCCAAATTACAATTGCGTTTTATAAACAACCGTGCATAAAAAGAAATCTTTCTACTCATTCATCTACCAACCGCTAGGGGGGCTAAACAAGGACCCTTCTTTAACATCGCACTTTTATAATCAACCGTATACGTACATAAAAAAAAGATATCTTTCTACTAGTTTATTTAGCAACCGCTAGGGGGCTAAACAAGGAACCTTCCTTACCATCTCATTACTTACCAAAACATCCGCTTGGCGGGAAAAAAAAATCAATTTTTTTATTTTTTCAATTTTTTTATTTTTTCGGATTTCTCCGGCCTTCCCGAAAACACCCGAAGATCCTTGTGTAGTTCAAGTGGCTTTGTTACTACTTACATGCTTTAACTAACATATATATTGTATTTTTTGCAGTATTTTTATAATTATTTTTTATGTACAATGAAAAATAATGATGCAAAAATTGTACGTTCAGCAATTCGTGGCTTTGGAGTATTTTCTGGACCATGTAAACTACACATGACTGAACAAAATCTTTCTCAAATGTTCATAATTATAATTTCCAAAATGGAGCAGGATTATTTTGTGCAGGAAAATCCTAACATGGAACAATTAGAATATTTACCAGACTACATTCATTGTTTTTCTGACATTTTATTTGAAATTGGAGATTATACATTTGATCAAATTAATTCCTTGGAACAAATGTATGTGCTCATGGTTAAAGTTTTCCCACGTTTATCTTCAATTTACCATTCTGCCGTATTCGAATCAATGGCACTGGTGATGTATCATCTTTATCAGCATAGTCCACATACTTTGAAGTCCTTCTTACAAAAAGTGGTTTACAATAGCGTTATGTGGACATGTTCTCATCGTACTACGTTTGATGTAGATGAAGAATATGAATCTAATACTAGAAGTATTACGTACCGAAGCTATATGCCTTTATGGAAACACATCTTATCTTTAACAACTAATAGCTATGGAAAATATGATTACATTCCTGCAGATATAAAAATATCTATAATGTGTTATTTCTATAACGAATTAATAACAACGCTTCTGTTGATAATAAATAAATTAAATCTAAAGTTTAAAAATAACAATGATTTACCGATCGCTGATCCAAAAGTATCATGTACAGCAGAAAATCTTGACGATTTTATTATATTTATAAATGTTGTTGATTTCTATGTTGAACTTTTGTCATTTGCCGATAAAGAAAGGTTTAGGAAATGGACAAAAATATTCATAGATCAAATTGTATTAAAGTCTAATCAGAATCCAAATGTTAGCGGATTTTACAAACTATTCACTGTTGCCTTACAAGCATGTGAGGAAATACAATATTTTAATGAATTGAACTTTGAAAAAGAAGATACAAAAACATGTTATCAAGTAATTTGTAATTTTTTGGAAGAAATAGTGCTACGAGTGCAAGAATTTCAGGACGATTTGCAAGTATCCTGTTTAGAATTATTATTGGCCATACCGATTTCTTTCGTGCAGTATCTTTTACCATGTATGAAAGATATTTTCCAAATGATTTTTACTGTTGGCCGTGGATATCTTAAATTAGCTGATACTGCTGTGGATACATTAAACAAATGGTATAGAACATTTCATGTTGAACAACTTGAAGAGTTATTGAGAAATGTGTTACCGCTACTTGATCCATATCTAAGGAGCAAAGGCTATTTTGGAGATTCTGATATACAAGATAATCTATTCCAAAAGCGTCAGACCAAACTTTCTAGTCGAAGTAAAAAAAGAGTATACATTGAGAGTGAAAGTAAACTATCTGTACTGCAACATAAAATGTTAATGTTTGTGGGGCAGTTAAAGCCCGAAATTTGTCAATATTTAATTGAATCAAATAACACAACCCACATTACTTGGGACAGTGAATTTTACCTGAAGTTCACTCTACCATATAGCGAAATGAAACCAAGTATATATTTAGACAAATTAATACCACGAATTATAGAGTTGGCACTTACTTCAGCTGATCAGAAAACTAGAATAACAGCTTGTGAATTGTTACATGCAATTGTCATTTTTATGATAGGCACAAGTAAGATTTAATTATTAGTAGTATATCTTATAATTAATATTAATCTAAACTTCATTTCAAGATCGTCAGATGCATGTAATGAAATCAAAACAACTGGGATCTCTGTTTACCAAATTAATATTACCTATATTAAAATTAGGATGTGATTCGCACGATATTGTGCGACAGTTGTTCAATCCACTTGTTTTTCAGTTAGTTCATTGGTATTCTAGTCCACTATTATATAACAGCATCGAAACCAATAGTCTTATTGATACTCTCATGGTATAATCAAAAGCATAATTATTTTCTAATAAATATTAATCAGGTACATTCTTAGGAAGGAATTTCTCATCCAACTGATACAGCAGTTCGCGATTTGTGCGGCAAATGTATTAAAGAATTTGTAATGTGGATAATCAAACAGTGCCAGACAGAGAATATAGAAACAAGTTCCGATAGTATTAATTTGATTGTACGTAAAATTTGTTTGTACTGCGTGCATCCGAGTTTATTTAAACGTTTTGGTGCTGCTTTAGCATTCAACTATATATATATACACTTACGAGAAGAAGAATCAATAGTTGATATATTTTGGTTGCAATTATTATATTCGTTTTTGACAAACTTGTCATTTGGTGAAGTCAAAAGCGTCACACAAATTGAAGAAGCACTATGCCATGTTGAAAGAGTCATAAAAGAGAAAAATTTGTTACTTAATCGGTACAGCACACGACGCCAAGTACCTAAGATTATGATTGAACCATTATTGAAGAACGCTCTTCTATGGATTCTAGAGCAAACCAAATCTACTGATATACTATATCGACGCAAATGCATTGAAATATTTTGTAACTTAGCACCATGCGTTCAGGATTGTAGTACCGCTAAACAGTTCATTGATAGCTTTATTGCAAATGAAAATAGAAATTGGTATTTGAATATATATGAAGATGATGGAATTGGTAACATGCCTACACTGATATCATCAAACGAATGTGGTACCGTTGAAATAGTAAAGAAATGGCTTCAATATGTATTGCGTTGTTTAGATGCTTATACATTCTTATTAGAGTCTAATGTGATCACAAAGGAGTTAATAATAAGCGGTAGCAACCTTCTTATATCTATTCAATATTTTATTACATTTGTAAGCAAATGTAAATTAAATGAAGTGCTAGAATTGTTTCCAAATAATAATTTAACCATCAACGTGATAACCAAAACAGAAATCAAAGATTTTAATAAAACAAAATGTTTAATAGTCTTGGGTTTGTTTGATTTTCTACTAATCGTGCAGCAAAAAAATATCTTATGGTACGTTTCACTTGTCAATGAACAGTTTTGGAAGTTTTTGTGTGATTGCGTTTTTCAAACAAACATCATAGGCTTTCATATGTCAACTAAAGAACATGTTATATTACCACAAAAAATTACCAAACTACTAAATGGGTTAACTGACACACTCCCGAATGCCAAATTGAATGAGCTTTGTGCAACATTTTCAACATATTTTGTTAGTAATTATGATTCAAATATAGTACTAACGTCCAACCAATTTCCAGTTGCACAAAGAGAACTCTTGAAAGGATTATTATTACTCCGACAATGTAATTTAAAGGATAAATTTATTGGATTAGCATCATGCTTTACTAATACTGTACAGTCAGTGTTTAATTCTTTAACTAATGAAAGCAATAATCAAAAATCGGCCATCCTCTTATCCAGCGCTGCATTGAACTTCTCAGAGTTAAACTTAAAACTTGCATTAAATATGAACAATTCGTTTCTTATTCTGACTGAATGTCTAATGAATAATGAATCAATAAAACAGTTGGAAACTAATTCGTACATAAATTTAGGGGAATATTTTCTACATACATTTAAGATGCCTATTATAGAATATATAGCAATACATATTACCGCTATTATTAAACATCTGTGTAAATGTTGGCATGATTTTTCCAACAACGTTCCACTGTTGATTGTCATAAAGATATTGAAATATATTTCCGAAACTAAACACGTGTCCTATGGTTGCAATTTAACTGAATGCGTCATGTCATGTTGTGAACATTTCTTCAAAGATGCGGAAGTGTTGTCAATAAAAGACAGAAGTTTTCAAATTGAATTTATATCACATGTTCTACAAATCAGAGAAAAACGAACATTTATTATTGGTGAAAAATATCCATATTTCAAAGATTGGTTTTTAAAACAATTGCAATACAAACCAGTAGATATGACACCCCAAAATATTATTCTATTTAAGTCAAATATTTTATCTTTCATACATTGTGTTGCCAGCATCAATAATGAATCTGATACATGTTTACAGTAAGTTTTGAATAAATACATATTAAAATTTATTTATAATAATTCTTAATTCTAGGTCAGCTTTGGCGTTTTCCGTAGATGATGTTTTAGGCGTGCCTTGCCATCAATTGGACAATACAAATATTATTGTGTTATTCAAAAAACTGTTAGATTATTTAGTTATGTCCCGATCTATTATTGTTCTTAAATATGCCATGAATATCTTTACACTAATCAAATATGATGAAAATAATATTAATATAAACAGCGCATTAGAATCATATTTTGATGAAATTAAGCCTGATCAACAAGATAAGTCCATACAAAACATATATATTATGTGCATCGACCATAATAATCACAGTCCAATAAGTCGATACAAAATAGCTAAATCATTTTTGCTGATCCTATTACATGTATGTGATACGTCTGCATTCGATGCATATTTTGTTCGAAATATAAAAACTATACTGACACATCTAAAAAGTAAACTTGAAAATGATGAAAATAATTTAGTAGATAGAAGTATTCATTTAATGTCGATTGAGGTTTTATTTGCGAGAATAAATCTAAGCAAACTTAATGATAAATCATGCCCGATATCAAATGCAGCATTCGATGGTAATTTAGTATCCGGTAAAGAATTGCTTATTGAATCAATAAAAATTGTGAAATCTCTTCGAAAACATTTTATTCAATCTCCAGATTCAAATTTCAAAGAACTTCATCGATTATATCATTGTAATATATTTAATGCCTTAGTGTCTATCATTACAAATACAAAAAAAGAACCTAATGATATCAATACATATAGTTACTTGTTTCATGAAGATAAAAAATCAGGAGAGTGTATTTGGACTAACATTATAGATTGTTCGAAAACTATTGAATTTCCAGAAAATTTTGACATATTACCCACACGGAAAAAAGTATTCATAAGTATACGTAATAAAAGAAACTTGTTTTTGGAAAATAAAGTTAAATATATTGAGTCACAAAATCTGTTCAATAGTACATTGTCTGAAGATATTTGCAAGTTTGACTTTACAAATACACTGATACGAAAATTTTCTACGAAAAATGATTATTGTGTAAAATCTGTTGCTGACTGTCTACGTGAAATTGAAATTGAAACTGTTGATATAAACAATCATGAATGTATGCCAATTTTGTGTGGGCTGCTACGGCATCTGGTAGATAATAGAATCTCTCCATTACCAAATAGCACTTTAAAAGCTGATATTATATTACCTCGTTGGATGAATATTATCAAAATATTGTTGGTGGATTCCCAAACTGAAACCAATGTAAAAATATTCTTTTTAAGAGTAATTCATAATGAGATGAGCATATTTAAACATTACAGCGTCCACTTTTTTGAACCGATTGTGCTATTTATTATAGAGAAATGTGCTTTGACTGGTATCAATTATTTTGTAGCGGATTTAGTAGAAATGCTTATCGACTGGACGCAGAATTTGTTATATACAGAAATAAAACAACCTTCTTCAAAGTTAATTAATTTTTTAATAGAAAATGCACATAATGATCGAAAGGATATGTTGAAATATAATTTGGAAATTATTAAGACTGTTGTTGAAATATGGAAAACTTTTATTGATGTACCGCATGAATTGCTCTACGAAATCATAATGATAGACTGCAAAAAACAGCAAACTGGTGTACAATTGATTGGTATTTTACTTACAAACGATCTTGTTCCATGGACAAACGTGAATGTAGATGGTTTTCTAAATGCGTTATTACATTTATTACAAAAGGAAAAGTTAAAATCCAGCTACAAACCAATAGCTGAAGTGCTGGGTCTTGTATTACATCGAATGTTATCTGCAGGTGATAATCATTTTCAGTTAACGCAGGAACGTATAATTAGCGAGCTGGATAAATTTGATATTGAGAAGCTTTTTAATTGTATTGAGCAAATTCAAATTAATCATCAGGACATTATAGATAGATTTATTAAAAAACATTATTTAAAAATGTATGGAATAAATGATCCCACTTTTAAAGTGTTATGCCTGAAAAATATTTACCGACGTTATGAATATATTGACATTCCTAAAGATTTTACTGAATTTCTAAGCAGTGAAAATCGGGACATTCTTTTGGTTACTTTGCAAATTATAAGTAAAACTGTCGTACAATTACCTATAGTTAATTTAAAACGTATAGTTAATTCTGTATGCGAACATAAAATGGATCTAAATGCTATGATTCGTGGTGCTGTCTATGAAGTGCTAATAACAGTATACGGAAGATGTTTACCTGTATCCAGTACTGATAGTGCTGAGTTATTAAAATTGTGTCGATCGGTTTTGTTAGCAGCGCAATTAGATACTAATTTAGAATTACAACAGAGGATTCAAACATTTTGGTGCAACGAACAGTATAATGGTTTTAAGTTAACTGAGCGATTTATAAAATCACTGACAGATTTATATTCTCCCGACAGTGAGCCTTACTATCTTGGATACGTAATCTACTTTTTGTTGGATCCGTGCAAGTTAATGCCTGAGTATAAAAAGTTTATGTTCGAATATCCATTGTCGGAATGTCAATTCGAAGAATATAAATTGCGAATAAATAGGCGTGCACAACACTCATCTATGGCCCCGATGTTTGCCAGCGGTCATTCAATAAATAATAGTGATATTCAACAAGTTTTAGGTGTACGAGCAACAGCTTCTGTGAAAGCATTTGTTCCAACTATGAATGTTTTTGACAATATAAATACATCCATTCATCCAACCTCAAGTTTCTTGTTTGATACAAATCCAGTGTCCTCTTCCATTAGAAAGTACCCAAATAAAATAACACAAAATGAAACTAAAATACTGCAACATGGGCGTAGGTTTCTAAAAAATAAAAATAAAATTAGCTTAGAATTTGCTAAATACGAAGTAATGAAGAAACAACATTTCAATGAAATTATAAAAAATGTGAACCGCAAAGATGGAAATGTAATTATGTACAGAAATTATCGCACTGGAGAATTGCCTGATGTTCAGATACCAAACTCTGCGATAATTGAACCACTTCAAATACTTGCCCGTGTAAGAATAATTAAACTAATTATTAATTAATTATAACATTCTTTTATTCTTTGCTTGTTAATAATTTCTTTCAGAGAGATAGTACTTTAGCGCGGCATTTATATGCAATACTATTTGATGCGCTGATCACTGAATTGAGCGATTCATCAGAATTCATTAATCACATTAATGATGGTATACATTCATTATTCAATCACACAACTATGTACATACCGAATGTGATTGGCGCTATTTTGGATATCTTATTGGAATATAATACTAAAGAGAATGGGAGTAAAATAAAGGTTGATGTTGATACATTGGCTATTGTTTGCAAAAACAGTGGTTTGTTGCCAATAGGTTGTCTTTTGCTAGAGCAACAAATTCAAGCTGATGAAGGAATACTATCTAGTAGCAGTAGGAAGAGGGGTTGCGCAGTCAATAACATTCGTGTAAATAATTGGGTGAAACTGGCAGAGTAAGAAATTTAGAAAATACATTTGAAAAAAAGAAATTATTGGATTGTTAATATTTCAGCATGTATAAAGAATTAAACGAGTGGGATGCTGTGATTGGAATATTCTCATCAAAGCATATGGAGTGCTCTACTGAAGATATTCTAAATGCTATTCATTCCGAAGCAAATGGCGAGTTCAAAAATGCCCGAAACTACTATGCAAATTTAATAAACAAAGAAACGAACTTCAACAGAAAAGATTTCTATTATGACTCGTACTTTAAATGCTTTGCAAATCTCTCCGAATGGGACGCAATTTCCGAACGTGTTAATAATGTGTCATCGGGCATCTTTTGGGATGGGGATTGGAATCAAGAAAAGATGCTTCCTTGGCACATGCTGGCTAATGTGCATATTGTACTTGAAGGAAACAATAATCAATCTACGATTTTTAATGAACTTGGAGAGTGGATGAAAGATCAGAACAAGGCAGAATATATGAAAGATAAATTTTCGTCGGAATTATCGGTGCTTTCATTAATTCAATATGATTTAAATTCATCGCGGCATTATATACAAAATTGTTTCTCACAGTTTTTGGATAATTGGTCGCATATTAATCCAATGTTTCCTAAAGTTCGCTCGAGTAAACTATTGAATTTTCAACGGATTGTTGATCTCAACATGTTCATAATTAGTTTCGAAACAGAAACTGATTCTTTGATTGATTATTGGAAAATAAATTCAGATTTAACTTGTCCATCGGTGGCAGTTACAGAAATACAAACCTTATATCGGCAGCAACTTTTAAACTCATTTGAGCAACAGTTAATAAAAAAAGGCGTAAATAATTTAGATGCCCAGAAACTAGAGTTGCGTCAACAAAAATTGAATTTGGAATTGAATTTAATTGCCAATTCGCTTGAAATGAATAATTATGCTGTTGCGAGAAAATATTGTAAAAGAAATGCAGAACATATAAATCCAAATAACATGAGTAAGGAAGGCATTATATTATCATTATCTATAGCAAAGGTAGGCGTACTTGTTGCAGAAATGTACAGCGGAATTGATAAATTAGATAAATTGATTGAATCATGGCAGCGATTTGGTACAGTAAACACATAAGTAGTCTAAATTCTTATTAAATTTTAAAAAAATTTCAGATGTAAAGCATATTGGATCAGTTGATTTGCAAATGGAATCTGCACATGAAATATTTAAAATTACTCAAAAAATCATTCGTTTAGCACAAAACGATTCAAAGTTATTGCTTCAACGTGTAAACGAGCTAAATGTTCTGATGCATGTAAATATTGAAAATATATCGGATTTACAAAGATATAGTTTTTTAAAATTATATGAAGCTATTAATTTGACTGAACTAGAATTAAAAAGCTCCAATAATATGAAAATGTCACGGGTACTTATAGCAGCATACATGGAGTATGTTGTGTTTGCACAAAACCAAACAGATCTAACGCTATATTACCATAATATTTTAAAATTTGTTTTGCGTTCAATGTCATTTGGTTCCAAAGATGCTAGGCAATTGTTTCCGTGTTTGTTACAAACTACAACATTGCTTGATTCTGCTACTATAGTTTTCAAACAGGAAGTATGACAGAATTTTTATATATATATATATATATATATATATATATATATATATATATATATATATATATATATATATATATATATATATATATACATATATATATACATATATATATATATACATATATATATACATAAATGTAATGCTGTTAGTCATGTATTGTATATGCTCTCAGTGTTCAACTGTTCCTAATTGGATGTTCATTACTTGGATTCCACAACTGCTCGTTTGTTTGAATACGAATTGTTGGCATGTAGTATCTGATTTACTTGTAAGAATAGCCGAAGAATATCCCCAAGCAATGATGTATACTTATCGATTGAGCAGAGCAAACTTGGATACAAAATCTAATATCAAAATTATTCTCCAAACGTTAGTTTCTATATTTTAAATATTACTATAATTTAATATATTGTATGTTTTTAGGTTGGATACTTTATTGATTAATGAATTTGTTGATAAATTTTTATTTGAAATATCCTGCGTTTGTGTCCCTGAATTATATTTTATATATAATTTGGAAATATTTATGAAGCATATTGATGATCGTATATGTTTGCAAAACACATTTCAATCATTTAAAAATGATTTTCTTCTGAAATGTCAGTCATCTAACCATTTTAAATCTATTGAATCTTCAGTTAATGCTGTCGAGAATTTAATAAATCGTAAGTATATAAATACATTAATTACACATTTTGCAAATCAAGACTTACAAGGTTTGGCAGATTAAAATATTTTTACTTTCTTTTACGAAGTAAGAAGTAAGTATTGTAATTATGAAAAAAAAAACTCAAAATTTTAACGGAAATACACTTTTTGACCTTCCCCGAATCGAGTCTGACTATTATCGTCTGTATGTGCGCGCGCGCTCTACATCCTACACTGTTGACGATAAAATTATGAATGTTTAAACATAAGATTTGTATATGTCTGGGAGGAAAACCTCTTATTTTTGAAAAGCATATTCAAACCGGAAGTGCATGTTTACTTGAGTCACTTTTTGCATATCTCCGAAACGGCTGCACTTACAGTAAAAGTAGTTAGAATAAAATTGAAAGATATTAATGATTTGAACCACTTTTGTTTGAAACATTTCTTCAAAAGTGTACCAGTCACGAGAAAATTGCTATTATCCTATTTATATTGCCATAGTTACAAGATATCCAACAGCTTATTTGGAAGTAGTTGGTTCATCTATGGTTTATTTCATACTCAGTTTTATATATCTATTCGCTGCAGATCTAAAATAAGCTTTTCATTTGCCATATAAACATACATATGTACTTCTAAATGAATGTAAAATTAGCATTATTTCTGACCACAAATATTCTCGAAGATTATCAATTTTCTTTAACATTCATTTTCTTAGAAATTTGAAGTCCGTGTTAAACTAAATAATTTATTAATACTAACATTTGCTATGGACTAGTACTCACTTTCTTTTCTGGGGGTTTGTTTTTGATGACATGATTTTTAAAATATTTAACAAACAAATTAAACAAAAAAACTATTACACATGTTGAATATAGACCAACTAGATACAGAACCATCGGCCATGTGTTGGCCCTAAACTTTCTTTTACGTAGTCAGTATATTTTGATTTGATAGTATATAAATTAAAATATAAAATGTTTATATTTCAAGAAACTATTTTCATTCATTATGTCCAATAAAATTGTAAAGTTAGTTTATACCCATATTTCTAAAAATAACATATGTATATTAGATTTAAAATGTTCGAGTCTATAGTAGTATAAAGAAAATATAATTATTCGGTACACATTATTAAAAATTATTATGGCCGGACATTTTTTAGTTTTAAAATGAACTTTAAACCTTACAAAATATTTTATATTATTTACTAACCTTTGTTACGGGTTTTCACTAAACTTATTTGTGACACTGACAATAAATGTTAAATGTCAAAATATTTGAATATTTAAAACAGTTGACGTGCATAGTAGATGCGATTTATTAGATATAATTTTCCATACTTATGTAACTATGGCAATATAAATAAGACAAGGCAGAATTTCAATAGCAATTTTCTCGTAACTGGTCCACTTTTTGAAGAAACGTTTCAAACAAAAGTTGTTGAATATATTAATATCTTTCAATTTTATTCCCAGGCATATATAAATCTTAAGTTTAAAGTTTCTTAATTTATCTTCAACAGTGTAGGCTGTAGAGCGCTCACAGACAGACAGACACACACACAGACGTCATTCCAAAAATAGTCAGACTCGATTCAGGGAAGGTCAAAAGGTGTTTCCGTTAAAATCTCGAGATTTTCTTTCATGATTACAATACGTACTTATTACTTCGTAAAAGAAAGTAAACAGTATTCTTTGTAATCAAACATCAAATATGTTTTAGCCTTAAATAATTTTTTCTACTTATCAAAATTAAGAAATGATATACATAAATATTAGTTTAGATAAATTATGATAAATCCAGCTTTTAACTACATATACTAAAAATTTTAATCGTTTCAAAAAAATACATAATAAAGCTGATTTGTGTTTTTTTTTTGCTTGTAAAATATTAAGTGACTTTTATTATACGAACAAATTCTTTTATTTATATCGAGATTAGCAGATTTTTTTTTTCTGTTCGGAAAGTAGCTAATTAAACAAAACTTTGATGATATGAGTATGGGCAAATAGAATGTAGGTCATATTGGGCTGACTCAGAATTTCGTGCACCTTATTTTAACTTTCTTATGTTCGTATTAAGTAATTACATATTGTAATTATGAAAAAAAATCGATCGCGAAATTTTTACGGATAAACCTTTTGACCTTTTCTGAATCGAGTCTGACTATTTTTGGAATGTGTGTATATGTTTGTGTAAAATTCCTCTTTAAAATCTTACCCATACATTTCGGTAGTATAATTATCTATCAGTCCGTTTTTTTTTAGTATACCCTAATATACGTGACCTGAAAGATGGATTCAGTAAAATTTACACGGAAAATGCATCACTAGCTAGGAATATAAGTGCTAAAAATCAGCTATATCGATACTTGGAGAACTGTAGTTCATGGCTGTCAAGTTATAAGGCCTTCAGTAACAATTCAGAAATAGAGGTACCTGGCCAATACACAGGCGAATATAAACCACTCACAAAATACCATCAGAAAATATTCAACTTCCATTCAAAGGTACGCGTTATAGATATAGATATATATATATAGTATATATATATATATATATATATATATATATATATATATATATATATATATATATATATATATATATATATTATATATATATATATATATATATATATATATATATATATATATATATATATATATATATATATATATATATATATATATATATATATATATATATATATATATATATATATATAAACACACACAGGATGTTAATTAAACAAGTATTCAACTTCCATTTAAAGGTACGCGTTATATATATATATATATATATATATATATATATATATATATATATATATATATATATATATAAACAGACACAGGATGTTAATTAAACAAGTATTGGCTGTGCCAATGCTCAGAGCTCGCCCAAGGCGAGCTGTTTAGCATTGGCTGCCCCAAAATTTGGCATGCCAGTTTCTGAATAAATAAACAATATGTGCTATAATTGAAATTATCAAAGTAACAATCAAATTAACAATGACGTAGTAATCAATCAAAGATATCTATTTTATTTCTTGAATATTATAAAAAGTACATATTCGACGAGGTGTTTAGAAATTACTGTGCCTATGCCTAAACTTTGGTATGGCGAATTTCTGAATAAATACACAATGTATGTACAATAATTATAATGATCAAAGCAACAATTAAACCAACAATGGTATTGTAATTAATCAAAGATATCTTTATTCAAACCTTGATTATGATAAAAAGTATATTCGGCGAGGTGTTGCCTATACCTTGGCATGTCGAATTTCTTTATAAATAAAAACTATTGCACTATAATTAATATATTCGAAGTAACAATCAAATCAACGATATGATATTGTAATCAATCTAAAATATGAACTGTCATATGTATTAGAGAAAGCATCGTGCAAGCCGGAAAACCAAAATAAAAACAGTTCAATTGTTTTTTTATTTATTTTATTTTAAAAATTATTATTTTCATTATTATTTTTACGGCTTTCAGTTATAACCTGAATAAACATTAAATACACCAAAAAAGATTAATTTAACGTAGAATATTTTGCTATAACTAAAAAGTTACGTCTATTAAGGCAGCTACACAATATGTGTGTCAAATTTGGTTGAAATCGGTTTGGAACTTTCAGAGGAGTAGAGGTGACAAATTTTTGGTTTACGACTAGCGAGCGAGCGACCAACATGTTATCAAGTATATGACATATATTACATTTTCGGAATCAGGGCGATAAATGACGAACTTTTGGATAAGGAAATTTTTCAATCCGAGAATGTTACAGACAAACACTTAAGCTTTGCTGTTTTACGTACGGCGAGCTAAAAACAGGCCATGGGCGTTTCATATGGGAAAATTACAAATGTTTTTTGATACAATGAAAATACAAGTAATATCTCTCATACAAAAACTACAAGTCAATTAATTTGGTCATTGGACAAAGACAAAATACAACAGAAATGAACATAATAATTAGTATTTATTGAATAATGACAGTATATTGGAACTAACAACATGACATTTATTTCTGACCTTTATTTTTCTATATTCATTAGATATTGCATCTTCCATTTCTTTTTTTCATGAGAAAAAAATTCTATTGTTAAAAAATATATATTATTCCACTGAAATCGTTAAATACAAACTTTTTCCTCAGTTAAAATGTCATGCAATTATTTATATTTTTATTTCGAATTCATGGCTTATAGTGGAACTCTAATGCCTCGCTTTCACTAAGCACTAAAGTTAGTATGCTAAAAATACATGATAATGAGTAGTATGGGAAGGTGAGTCAAAACGATGCCAAATACGTTCAATACTTAAGTACGCATTTACGCGTACTTAAAGATCGTTCAGGCGGTATGTATTAAAAACGGCAAAATCCTCTAGATTTCACGTTTTACTTGACATACATATTAATATCTTTTTGTGCATCATTGTGTTTTGAAGTAAAATTGAATAATGAATCATTTACTCAACGACAAAATATTTGAAAATTTGGTTTGCGCAATGCAATCAACAGAGGGCAGCATCATATTCATTTAATTACGATGTGGAGATGAGTATTTTTGTAAAGACCGGCGGTGCTAAAACGACTTGGTCAGTAATGCTTAACATTATCATGTTCATTATTTTTTTACGGCTTTCAGTTATAATCTAAAAATGTTTAAATATATCAAATAATTTGGAAATTTACGTAGATTTTTTTGGTATAACTATTATTTTTCTAAGTGCTTTTTAAGGTAAAATTTTTTTTTGCGGACCCAATATCTCCTGAAGTACACAATATGTTCAGATTTTTTTTTTCAACATAATCTCCTTGTAACTCTACACACTTCTCCCAGCGATGCTCCCATCTCTGTAACCCTTCCAAATAGTACTCGGCGTTTTTCTCTGCAAAATAATTGTTCACGAAGATAATTGCCTCTTCATTTGACGAAAATCTTTGTCCTCCAAGCGCAATTTTTAGATGAGGGAACAAAAAGAAGTCGCTTGGGGCTAGATCTGGTGAGTAAGGCGGATGGTCAAGCAGTTCTAACCGTAATTCGTGGATTTTCGCCATGGCAACCGCTGAGGTGTGAGACATGTTTTTGGTCTAACGTGAGCAAACGCGGCACCCAACGCGCGGACAGCTTTCTCATGTCTAAATGTTGATTTAATATGTGACAAACACGTTCTTTTGACATGTTCATAACCTCTGCTATCTCTCTCACTTTAATTCGGCGGTCGTCTAGCACCATTTCGTGATCTTTGGCGATGTTTTCGTCGGTAGTTGCAGTTTTTGGACGTCCCGAACGTTCATCGTCTCCCAAGCTCTTACGGCCACGTTTAAATTCAGCTGCCCAATATTTCACTGTGGTAAATGATGGTGCAGAGTCCCCATACACAGAATCCAACTCATCATTGATTTGCGTAGGCGTATTGCCTTTCAAAAACAAATATTTGATGACAGCTTGATACTCGATTTTGTCCATTTTCATAAAAACACTCACATCAACTCACTTAAACGACTGTAACATAACAACTGCGCGTCCAAAATGGCTGAAACTTTGGTGAGTAACTGTCAACAGATGAACAACGAAATTCCCTAGCATTTATTTACGAGTGCTGCTATCTTCATGTTGAGGTCGGAAACTTTTCAGACCATCCTCGTATAACCGTTTCGGAGATATTGCAAAAAAAGTCTTAAGTAAACATGCACTTCCGGTTTGAATATGCTTTTCAAAAATAAGAAGTTTTCGCCCCAGGCATATACAAATCTTAAGTTTAAAGTTTCATAATTTTATCTTCAACAGTGTAGGCTGTAGAGCGCACACACACACACACACACAGATGTCATTCCAAAAATAGTCTGTCTCGATTCAGGGAAAGGTGTATTTCCGTTAAAATTTCGATTTTTTTTTGTCATGATTACAATACTTACTTATTACTTCGTAAAAGAAAGTAAAAATAAGGAAAATAATAATTTTGAAAATCAATAAAATCAATAAAAAAAACAATTGAACTGTTTTTGTTTTTTTCCGGCTTGCGCGATACTTTAACTAATGCATATGACAGTTGATATTTTAGATTGATTACTATATCGTTGTTGATTTGATTGTTACTTCGATTATTTTAATTATAGTGCAATAATAGTTATTTATACAGAAATTCGACATGCCAAAGTTTAAGCAACAGCTCGCCGACGCCAAGTATATTTTTTATAATAACCAAGGTATGAATAAAGATATCTTTGATTAATTACTATACCATTGTTGGTTTAATGTTGCTTTGATCGCTATAAATATATTGTTTATTTATTCAGAAACTCGCCATGCCAAACTTTAAACATTGGCAAAGCCAATGCTAAATAGCTCGCCGCAGGCTTGTTATTTACTGAATCTTTTTTTTTTTTACAGATAACCATATTTAATTCATTACGAAAGCCTATAAAAATCACTGTTCTTGGTAATGATTCTAAAGAGTATCCATTTCTAGTAAAATTTGGCGAGGATTTACGACAAGATCAAAGGGTTCAACAGTTATTCGCTTTGACTAACGATATTTTTTCTAGTAATTATCACTGTAGTCAACGGTATTTACATCTGGAACAATATCAGGTATGAATTACTAGCAAAATATGTTGTTATAACGCCAAATAATATAGTCAAATAGAATAGCAATCAGTCTTCTTATACATCCATATTTTTACTTTCTTATACGAATGTATATAAGGAAGTATTGTATCTGATCATGAAAAAAAAAAAACATCGGCCATATGTTGGCCCTAAACTTTCTTTTACCTAGTCAGTATATTTTGATTTAATAGTATATAAATTAATAAAAAAAATAAAATGTTTAAATTTCAAGAAGATATTTTCATTCATTATGTCCAATAAAATTGTAAAATTAGTTTATTGTCAGATTTCTAAAGAAAACATATGTATTTTAGATTTAAAATGTTTGATTCTATAATAGTATAAAGACAATATAATTTTTCATTACACGTTATTTAAATTTATTATGGACGGACATTTTTACTTTCTTTTACGAAGTAATAAGTAAGTATTGTAATCACGAAAAAAAAAAATTCTCGAAATTTTTACGGAAATACACCTTTTGACCTTCCCTGAATCGAGTCTGACTATTTTTGGAATGACGTCTGTGTGTATGCGCTCTACAGCCTACACCGTTGAAGATAAAATTATGAAACTTTAAACTTAAGATTTGTATATGCCTGGGGCGAAAACCTCCTATTTTTGAATAGCATATTCAAACCGGAAGTGCATGTTTACTTAAGACTTTTTTTGCAATTTCTGCAATATCTCTGAAACGGCTATAATTGCAGTAAAAATAGTTAGAATAACATTGAAAGATATTAGTATTCTGCACAAGTTTTGTTTGAAACATTTCTTCAAAAAGTGTACCAGTTACGAGAAAATTGCTATTATCCTATTTATATTGCCATAGTTACATGGGTATGGAAAATTATATATAATAAATCGCATCTACTATGCATGTCAATTGTTTTAAATATTCCAATATTTTGACATTTAGCATTTATTGTTAGTGTTACAAATTAGTTTAGTGAAAAAGCGTTACAAAGGTTAGTAAATAATTTAAAATATTATATATAAATATTTTCTCTGGTTTAAAGTTAATTTGAAAACTAAAAAATGTCCGGCCATAATAATTTTTAATAATATGTAATGAATAATAATATTTTCTTTATACTACTATAAAATCCAACATTTAAAATCTGAATTACATATCGTATGTTTTCTTTGGAAAGCTGACAATAAACTAACTTTACACTTTTATTGGACAATGAATGAAAATATTTTCTTGAAATTTTAACATTTTATATTTATATACTATCAAATCTAAATATACTGACTACGTAAAAGAAAGTTTAGGGCCAATACATGGCCGATGTTTTAGTTTTCAAATTAACTTTAAGCCAGACAAAAAAATGTCATATAATATTTTAAATATTTTACTAACCTTAGTAACGCTTTTTCACTAAACTTATGTGTGACAATAAATGTTAAATGTCAAAATATTTGAATATTTAAAACAGTTGACATTCATAGTAGATGCGATTTATTATATATAAATTTCCATGCCTATGTAAACTATGGCAATATAAATAAGACATGGCAGAATTTCAGTAGCAAGTGCTCGTAACTGGTACACTTTTTAAAGAAATGTTTCAAGCAAAAGTTGTTCAAAATATTAATACCTTTAACTTTAATTATAACTATTTTAGTGTAAGTGCAAAAAGAGACTCGCACACACACACACACACACACACAGACGTCATTCCTAAAATAGTCCGACTCGATTCAAAGAAGATCAAAAAGTGTATTTCTGTTAAAATCTCGAGATTTTTTTTTCATGATTACAATACTTACTTATTACTTCGTAAAAGAAAGTAAAAAGGTGTGCGTGTGTGTGTATATATTTACGAGTATGTATGCGCTCTACAGCCTACACTGTTACAGATAAAATTATAATCTGAAGATTTATTAATGCTTGGCAAGAAAACCTCCTATTTTTGAAAAGAATGTTGAAACCGAAAGTGCATGTTTACTCTTGTACTTGTAATTGTTTGGAAATTCTGCGATATCTCCAAAACGGCTGCACTTACAAAAAACATACTAGTATTTAAAATGAAAGATATTAATATTATACACAACTTTTGTTTAATTCATTTCTTCAAAAAGATTACGGATTACAAGAAAATTGGTATTTAAATTTTTAAATGTCTTATTTATGTTGCCATCGTTACGTAGATATGAGAAGTTATATATATGGCACAATGGTCTACTGTAGGCATATTATGTTTAGATTGAAAGGTTATTAAAATACAAAATCTAAACAAAATATACCTAATACGTATAAGAAAGTCCAGTGCAATACACTGCAGATGTTTAAAATAGAACTAACAGACTACGATTTTTAATGGATTTATATTTGATTAGTCTTTCTCCATTGTACTGTATTTGTCTTACATACTTCGAGAGTTGCTTTAAGGTCAACCATCAAGCTCGCTTAAACATCGTGCTTGTTTTAAAAAATAAAATAAAATACCATTCGATGTGTATTTTTATAAAGAATGCATGGTAAAAATGTCATCAATTTTTTTTTTCGTATTGGAGAAAAAAAATAAAAACTGAATAGGTGCCTATTTTGGGGGGTTTTTATTTTTAAAAAAATTATTTCTGTGCTCATTTGTTGAATTATATAGTGATATACATGTTTGTGAAAGGTATGCAGTTATAATTTCATCAAAAAGGCGTATGATAGTGTAGTACGCGAGAGTTTATGGTGCATTTTGAAAGAATATAGCGTGATGGATCTTTGTTAAATGCCATACAAGTATTGTATGCAGGCAGTAAAGCTGCATTAAGAGTTGATGGTAGATTGAGTGAATGGTTTGATATTGAAATTGGTGTGAAACAAGGTTGCGTGATGTCGCCCTGGTTATTTAACATATACATGGATGTATTATTGCGCCGGACATTATGTGGCGGGAATGACGATGGTGTCACTGTTGGTGGTATGACTGTTCCTGCTTTAGCTTATGCAGATAATCTCGTGGTTTTTGGTGAATCAGAAGAGCAACTGAGTAGAATGGTACAGAGTATAAGTGCAAAGAATATGAATCTTGAACTGAATGTAGGTAAATCGAAAGTTATGGTGTTTGAAAAGAATGAATGCAGGATAGTGTGTAATATTGTGGTAGATGGACATCGACTATAGCAAGTGAACCAGTTTGTTTATTTAGGTTGTTTATTCTCTAACGATGGAAAGTATGATTGCGAGATTGAGAGAAGAGTGTCTGCTGGGTGTAAGATATTAGGGCTTTAGGTATGTTTGCAAGAAATTTTAACATTTCTAAGGATGCAAGTTAATGCGTGTACACTGGTGTACTTGTGCCATTGTTGATGTATGGAAGTGAATGTTGGGTTGGCAAACCAAGCATAAAAAGCGTGTGACTGCTGTGGAAATGGCATTTTTGAGAGGTATTTGTGGTTTATCTAATAGAAACAGAAAGAGGAATACGTGGGTGTACGAGCAGTACGATATTGTCAAAAATGTCGTACGTAGAATAGGTGAGAGTCAAATGAGGTGGTATGGCCATGTTGAAAGAAGTCGAATGAAAGATTAACCAAAAATATATATCTTCATTGATATTATTTAGCTATAAATCAACTTAGCAAACGTAATTAACAATCAAATTAAATTTGTAATTATAAAAGAATTCACTTAAATTAAGAAATATCATCCGATGCATTTTCTTTTTACTTGGGACATGGAATCAAAGAACATTTGAGAATGTTGGCCGATAAAATTTCCATTATAAGTCTAGACCTTTATGTATTAACTAGAACCACAAAGAATATTTTTGCTGCAACCTAGACAACTCAGAGGACTCCACTTTATCAGCTAAGGGTCAAATATTTGATATTTATGATGGTTTCTATATTTTATACACTAAGGCTTAAGGCTATAGAGACCTAAAAATGTGTATTCGTTTGAAAGTTATAGGGCTAATAGCGCCTAAGCACTTATAGAAATACAAAGTAGCACCATTAAACTTCCCATAAGTTAATGCTATGATGTAATTGCAGAATGTATTAGTTTTTTAATAATTTGTATTGCAGGTTATTCCATTTTCAACCAATTTGGGTATTATTCAATGCGTAAATGATACAAAATCATTCCGAGAAGTACTATACGGAATTACTGAAAACCAACAACAGTTAAAAGAAAATAAAGGTGATTATTATAATTGGATTGCAGCAGCAACACCCGGGGATACAGTAGGGACTAAAGATGCTACACTATATGCTAATGCATGTTTATCTTATTCTAAAACGGATACTGTTTCAAACTTTAACAAACTGGTGAACAATGTTCAAGCGAATATTCTTTGGTATTAAATATAATATAAATTATGAAGGGATACATAAATGTTAATTTACAATTATTGTGTTTAGCAAGGTATTTTGGAACCTAAGCGCAGATGCTGAATCTTATACTTATTTACGACAGCAATTTATCACCAGTTACGCTGCAATGTGTGTAGTTCACTGGTTGTTTGGTATTGGTGATAGAAACTTAGAAAATTGTTTAGTACTACTTAATAGTGGCCGAGTGGTTGGTATAGATTTCGGACATGCATTTGGTACAGCGACTCAGAATTTGCCGATACCGGAATTGATTCCATTTCGCCTTACTCCACACATATTAAATCTTATGGAACCATTACGAGAATCTGGTTTCGTGGAACAAACAATGGTGCATTGTATTCGTGCGTTACGTAAGCATAAACACGTTCTCATTTCTACGATGAATGTGTTCGTGAAAGAACCGTCTGTTGATTGGCTGGAATATGCTAACATTTGTACTGATGGATTTGGTAATAGTTCAACATCTATAAATTGGTATCCAGATCAGCGAGTTTCACTCACACGCTCTAAATTGAATGGAGTTAATCCAGTAGTGGTAACTGTTGAGGAATTGCAAACCAGTTGTATCATAGAAAACCTCGAAGCATACATTTCGGTTGTACGAGGAGATCAATACAATATTCGATACCAGTTACCCACTGACAATTTAACGGCAGAACAACAAGTACAATGTCTGTTGGATCAAGCAATGGATTACAATATATTAGGTCGCATGTATCATGGCTTAGAATTGTGGTTGTAAATGTGTCATTCATTTATAACATATAAAGTAAACATTTTAAGTATTTTAATTTAAGTATGATCTAATGTTACCATTATATAATAATTATTAAAGTTACAAAATAGTATCAATACTATTGCTTTATTTTATATTTTATGCACCCGAAATATTAATTTCTTTAAGCAACTTAGATAAATTGCAATTTTTGTAAATACAGTAAAGGAATATGAATCACAAAATGATGTGCTGCGCCTCCGTGGACTGACACTGACTACTCCTTTCACCACCCAACGTGATTTAACATTTCTTTTTGGAAATAGAAGTCCTCCTCCACTCTCGCCATTACATGCACTACTATTTGCAAAAGAAAAATTCGTTGAATTAAATTAGATTTATTCTTTAAATGATTAAGCGTACACTTACCAATCCAATATATTTGTTTATATTGCAAAAACAATTATCAACATATTATTTATAACCGAATATATATGCTTACCACAGATGTTTATATGAATTATAATTATTATTTTTTTGATTTTTTAAAAATATAATCTTCAATTAGCACATATAGTAAAAAAAATCACTTTTCAGCAACACAAAATTGAGCGTACAGTACAAGACAACAATGAAAAATAACATATTAAAACCCAATTAATATATATTGGCATATCCTTTGGCTATAACTGCTTGAAGACGACGTGGCATAGATTTTATTAATTTCTTAGTTATCGATGCATCAATATTTTCCCAAACATCTTTAACTTTCTTTTTACAATCATTCTTATTTGAAGAATGATAATTTTTCATTTGGAACTTAAGTTCTGCCCACAAATTCTCAATTGGATTGAGATCTGGTGATTGTGGAAGAGTTTCTAGCAACTTTGGTGTGTTGTACAACAACCATTCTTTGACTACATGCGCAGTATGTTTTGGATCGTTATCTTGTTGGAAATAATATACTGGCGGCATTCGGAGTTTCTCTGCAGATGACTGTAAATTATTTTTTAATATATTTAGATATTTCATTTTATCCATAGTAGTATCTATAAATTCTAAATATCCGGTACCACTGCCAGCTATACAGCCCCAAACCATTATAGATCCTCCGCCGTGTTTAACTGTAGGACACACATTATTTTTGTTTAGCTCCGTTTTTGGTTTTCTCCAAACAATTTGTCTACCGTCAGATCCAAATAACTTAAATTTGGTCTCATCCGAAAATATAACATTATCCCAGAAACTTTCATCACAATTAATATACTCTTTTGCGAATTCTAAGCGTTTTAATCTATTAATTTTTGAAATATATGGTTTCTTTCTCGCTATGCGGCCATTATACCCATTATTTCGTAAAACGCGACGAACGGTTTCGGTTGATATAGGTTTCTTTATCCTTGCCGAAACTTCAGATCGCAATTTTGGAACACATTATTTTGGATTAATCTTAATTTGCTCTCCCACGTCCAGCTCTATTTTTTAAAGTGCCCTCATATTTATAATTTTCTGAACTGTGGAATGAGTTCTGCCTACTATTTTTTTCCTATTTCACGCAAAGATTTTCCTTCACAACACAATTTTACAATAAATGTTCACGTAGAAATATCAGTTTGTATTCTTTTATTTGCCATTTATATCCATTTCTCTGTTCGTTATGTGTAGTTGTCCTTGTATATATACACACATTATAATAGATACAAGGACAACAACACATAACGAACAGAGAAACATGTTTCGTCGTTGTATATTCCGGAGACAACAATCCATTGTTTGTGGAAAAAATAATGAAGGAAAATATCTGGGATTGCCACATGCTATCAAAACTTCAGAATTTCTATTTAAACTACATATTGCCGGAAATTGCCAGAGAACATTAAAAAGAGGACAGAAATGTGTCGATCCTCAATACATTAAAGTGGCTCAAAATAAAAGAATGGACAAATAATGTAGGCGAGAAATGTTTGAATTGCATTTGGATATGTTTCTAAATAGGTACTACTAAATTTATTTTAAAATTGTAAAAGAGTTATTTTTCACCCTATTCCTCCTCGGATTTAATTTTATATAAATGATTAAATTATAAAAATATTATAAACTATAATACGGTTAAAAAGTTGCAATTTCTAATTCTGAGATTATTTAGAATATTTTATCTTGCTGCTGTACGCTCATGACTGGTACCACCATCTGTGTCAATATCGTGAAACTCCAAAATAGCACTTTTGATTCTGGCAGAACCCTGATTATTTGGGAAAATACTGTTTCAATTATGGTTTTATGTATGTGCTTTTATTTGTTATGAAATATAGTTCAAATTATTTATATTTAACTAGGGCCCCTATTCTAATTCAAAGCGGCACTTTCATGTCGAAATTATAATGACGCCATGCACAATTGCGAGAGACATTTTATAATAGCGACTTCTAGTAATATTTAGGGAAATTTGTATGCGTCACGTTGATGTCAGTAGCAGTGTTCATTTCATGCTAATGGTTTTGAAACGAGATGGTGGCGAAATTGTCAAAATGACAGAATTGCATCTCGAACCATTCTTCGTAATATGCGAGAGACATGACGCATCTCCTCGATCTCCATCAATTCAATTGCTAAGAATTGTCCATATAAATACGCCATATTCAGCTAAAAATATATTAACTTCATCGTTTCTTGCGTTAATAAAAGAAGAAAAATAGATAAATATTAATAATATTTAAAGTAATAACTACCAATTTTACAGACACTCATTGTATTATAGCAATGGAACACAAAATATATAACAACTTTAACCACAAAACTTCAAAATTCAAATAATTTCGAGTCACTTTGACAATTGCGACACCAAACTTGATGTCGCTATGAATTGCGAATATCGCTATTTTAATAACGTCACAAGAAGCTATCTTGAAAGTCCGCTAGATGGCTAAGTGAGGAATTGCGACTGTCGCTTTAGATGGCGAGTCGCAATCTGAATTAGAATAGGGGTCCAGAGTAGATACTGTTGTCATAGAATATAAATATAAGGTAAATATAGAATCAATAAACTAATGTAGGATGTCGGTAAAAATATAAATACATATAAATATAAATAATAGTGCTAACTAATAACTATGCTTCTGTTGCCTTATATTTAATACGAAACTATTTTATAACTTGCTTAATTACTTATTTATAATTGAAATAAAACCCGAGTATATTCGCCGTTTTTAAGCAACCTACATTACACCTTCAGCGCCGCCTTAATGTATTGCATTGCAAGGGGACTACGTTGAAAAATAAGAAACATACTCAAAAATCTTGTGTTTTCTTTGTCAGGCAGATGACTTTCTGAACGGTATTAGCTAATACTAATTTTGGTACCAAGTAAATCTCTTGCGAGAATTCGGCTGTATATATTACCTATTATAGTTAAACTTATCAAACCAACAATATTATAGTAATCAATCTAAGATATCTTTATTTATACCTTGGGTATTATAAAAAGTAAATTATATGAATGAATGTAAATGGTTTTCTGCTACTCCATATAATGGGAATAGGCCTGATGTTATGTATGTATGTTGCCTACAGTTTGGCACGTCGAATTTCTGTATAAATAAACAATATATATATATATATATATATATATATATATATATATATATATATATATATATATATATGTATATGTATATATATATATATATATATATATATATATATATATATATATAAGTAACAAGCAAATCAACAATGAAACAGATATCAATCTAAGATACCAATTTTCATATATATTAATCCAAACAAATTTTTGGAGGGAACGAGCAAGCGACGACTAACATCAAGTATATGAGTTATATATATTTTGGATTCAGGACGATAAAAAACGAACATTTTGTTAAAGAAAATTTTCAATCCGACAAACCTACAGACACAACCGATTGCTTATTTCAGCTCTTCGATACTACGTCCTGCGAGTTAAATCCTACAACAATGCAAGTTAGAAATGGTATATGCTTTAATGTTTGCTATTAAGAGATACAAAGTTAATAAGCTAAGGTACCATAACTCATTAATCATGTAGCAAATTATATTATGTATTAATTTTACTAAAAAGTTGTATGTAATTGCAGGTGTTCATTTAATGCCACATGTCATTAATGCTAACTTCTATTTAATTATTTAACTCGACATCCAAATCAGTTTTTTTCTATATATTTACTAACTTCGAGCAGTAAGCTATCAACTTTTGTTTTAACCATTTGTAGTTGATCATCAAGACTTTCCAATCTATGTTGTTGACTATAATAAAAGAAACAAAATTTTAAACTTATAAGAGTAAAAGTTGGAATGATTTACTTTGAAAATTCGTCATTTGTGACTAGTAAAGGCTTCTTATTTTTACCTTTGGTTACATCTGAAAAGAAACACATACATTATATCTTAACTCTAATAACATCGTTGTAGTGCTATATTGTATCGACAAAAAGTTTCAAAAATCAGGAGCTACATTTTTTATTGATGTTGATGAAAATTTTTCGGTTTTTTATTTTTGCTGTTCAGTATTTAAAATTAGAATTTTATAGTTTTGGGATATGCTAATATTTATAAATATAAGGATGTGTGTGTGTGCGTATGTTTGTGCGTGTGCATGTGTGTATGAGCGCGCGTGTGTGTGTGTATGTATGCGTGTGCGTGTTCGCGTGCATGTGTGTGTGATCGTGTGTGTGTATGTGTGCGTGCGTGTGTGTATGTATGTATGTATGTATGTATGTGTTTGTTTGTGTGTGTGTGTGATAATTTCGCTTCAGCGGTATGCAATAAAATTTTACTACTTTATATCTTTATAAATAAACTACAAGTTGACGCTTTAATAAAAGTACCTGTTTTAATATTTTTTAAATCTAATAAAAATTTCCGGATCTCATTTTCAGTCAATACTTTTTTTGGATCTATATTATATAATGAAAAAAAGATTTCCATTTCCAAATCACTGAATTTGCATCTGAAACGGAGAAAATTTTACGTGTTAGCTTTTATGAAGTTTGTGTATAACCAATATACATTTCTAGAATTTTTCTTATATCGTCAATTATAGCGTTTCCAGGTAAATATTCCATCCCGGAAAAAAAATTCTTATTGAATTTATTAACCAATTTATATGGTGCTCGTTTTATAAAATCAAACATCTCCAGCTCATTTTTTTTCAAATCTAATTCATTTTTTACTTCTGAGTATGTATCTGTGATAATAGCGAGAAACATATTCTGTAAATAATGATTAGTTATTCGAATCTAAGCGTTTTTCTAGTATAGAATTTACAAATATACTAACAAACAGCACGAAAAACACAAAAAATATATACGTTATAAAAAATATCGGTGCCAATATTTTATTTGTTTTATTTATTTCATAGTAATCAAATTCTCCCAATATTGTCATTAGAAGTGTTAAAATGGAATTTCCAAAAGTACTGAAACGTTCAATCTAAAAAAACAAAATGTATGCGATACTAATAAAAAGAACTGTGGTTGGAACCAAATTCAGCCGGAACCAAGTAACGGGATTATTCAATTAGAGAAAAACGCGAACCAATCTCTAAATTTAGTGTATGCAATATCATCATTAAATTAAGCACTGCATTGCCCCATGTAAAAATATAATTACATTATTTATGCAGAGTCCTGCACTGGACTTTCTTATACTTTGTGGGTATTGCAGTTAAGATTTTAAGTTTGGAAAATTAAAAAAATTGTTAGTATTCAAATAAATTTAATACTTTACAGAATGTTATCTTCAATAATACAAAATTTGAAAAATCCAAGGAATTAGGACTGTCAATTATATACTACATACACACATAGGCACTCACTGGCGAGCACGCGTTGCGAGGGGGAGAGTATATGAAAGTAAAAAGTACACCAGTTACAAGAAAATTGCTACTGAAATTCTTAAATTTAATTTTTATGTTGCCATAGTTACATAGATATGGAAAATTATAACAAATTATATCAATCATTGACACCAATTGTTAAAATTACATTGAGTGTTACTAAAATATACAAATTATTGAAGCATTGAAGAATATATTCTATTAGTTATTTAATGTTTTTGTAAACTAATGAATTTCCGGTCATAATAAATATTAATATAGTATAATGATTAGTTATATATCCCAAAATTTCAAAATGTTTACTTTCAATATCAGTATCCTTACCAACTACGTAAAAGAAAATACAGTGCGGGGACTATAAATATTTTATATATATATATATATATATATATATATATATATATATATATATATATAATACATATATATATATATATATATATGTAATAATTTTTCACATATCAAAATTATAAATGTTCAAAAAACGGCAACGAAAAACGTAAACGGAAATGACGCTCAGTGCGAATATTGCTAACCCAACCAAATTATATCCTCTCCACGACATATCTCGGAAGCACCAATGCATAGCGCATTTCAAATATCCAAGAGCCGCCAATGCGCAGTCCTGCTGTCCAGTTGTTTTTCTTTATATTACAAAACAAGTATCTTGGCTCACGTCTATATTCGACCAAACCACCTTTTGTTAAAAAATACATATTTAAAACTTACTTGAGATCCAAATAGTAAATAACCAACTTGCGAGAAAGCGAGAAATATAATGAAGAACATTATCGAAAATCCAACAATATCCAAGAAACACTAGAATTTTAATAATATAGACAATTACAAATGAAACAATAATGGCCGGTAGTATTATCACGAGACTAGCGTTGGTTATAACCTAGCCAAACAACAAATTTACGGTGTCGTATATGGTAAGCCGTTTTATTATTTATTTAGTCATACAAAGAAAATCATTTTGTTACCAAAATTAAAGTTTTAATATCGCAATTCATTTACTATTACCTGATATTGAGTCTACTTTCAGATTGCCGTAAATTAATTTCTGGTAGCCGTTAATTAAATTCTGTTACTAGAAAATGGTTTTGTAGTAACACAAATTCATTAATGACTTTGTGATATCATGAGATGAATTTACAATATCAAAAATTCTTTCTCTGATACCAGGCATTAAATCATCAGGAACTATATAATTTGTGAAATAAATTATATAGTTCCTGATGACGACCGAATGGTCGAAACGATTTTCGTGAAACTTACTTACCAAGTGTGTTTACTTTTTTATACGAATGTATATGTGGAAGTGTGTGCGTGTGAGAGTCTACAACCAAAACTGACAATACGATAATCATGAAACTTTAAACTTAAAACTTGTATATGGTTCGGAAGAAAACCTACTATTTTTTAAAAGAATATTCAAACTGGAAGTGCATGTTTACTCTAGTCATTTACTCTAGAAATTGTGCAATGTCTCCAAAACGGCTGCTTTTACAGAAAATATAGCAATATTTAAAATAAAAGATATTATTGTTCTACACAATTTTTGTTTGAAAAATTAGTTCAATAATGGTGGATTTATACAGAAAATTTTTAATTTAAATTCGATTTAATTTTAATTTAAGTAGATACAAAAAACTGACGGATTTATACAGCATTTTACGTTAAATATTAACGTATGCGCAGTAAGAAACTTTGAAACGCCGACGGTTTCGCGGGCTTTTCTTTAGCGTATTGCTTTTCAGGCGCCTATACATTGCACTCATCATCACAAAATGTATAATCATTAATTCGTCATCCGAATCCATTACTCGTATCGCAATGGGCAACAAGAACATAAGCAAAAACAATTATAACCTGAGAATGTAAACAGTCAAAACTGGCAGTGCTAAACTGAACGCAAAAACAAAAACATTCGTTTTCTGCTGAACAAATATACGGAAGTGAACAAGAAGTTAAAAGTTGGTCAACTTCTCAACAAAATTAAATTAAATTGGTATAAATGGTTCCATATGTTTACATGTGTTTTAACTTCTTAAATTAAAATTTATTCTAAATTAAATTTAATTTTGTCTGTATAAATCCACCATAAGTGTACCTATTACAAGAAAATTGCTATTTAAATATTTAATTGAAAGTATACTTATGACTTATAGTTGTTGTGTAAAAGTGCTTAAAATGTTAGTAAACTATTAAAAACATCTGCAGTGTTCTGCACTGGCCTTTTTATACTTAGTAGGTATATTTTGTTTAGAAAGAAAAGGTATTAAACAATTTAAACATTTAATTACAAGAGTATATTTTGATTCATTACGTTATATTAGAAATTATTTTGACCGGACGTGTTTTAGTTCGACCATAAACATTTCTAATATAACGTAATGAGTCAAAGTATATTCTTGAATTTAAAATTTTTTATTTTTTAATATCTTCCCTATCTAAACAAAATACGAATATACCTACTCCGTATAGGAAAGTCCAGTGCGAGACACAGCAGAAGTTTATTTTATTACTTTAATTAAATGTTTCATAAAGTGGCCTCCCCTCTTCAACCAATTAATAATGGTTTTTGTCTGAAAATATTTTCCAGTATGTATTTCTGGTATTTCAATCAAATATGTAATAATTAGTAAAATGACTTGCCAGTTGCCTTAGTGAAATTACGTTTCGCTAGCAACAGCGGGCTGCGGCGTTAATTTGAAAAAAAAATAAGCTTGGTTTTTACGGTAATACCGAGCTAATGCTACTGGCCATGGTACTACTTAAAAGAAAATTTGACTTCTAAAATGCTTTGATAAGTATTAATATAAAGTCCGCTATAGATGCACTACTTCATTTTGTAATAATTACTATTTTTGTAATGATTATGTAAAGCCAGAGTAGGCGGTAGGTGCTACAATTAATCGTCACACTTTAAATTTATATTTTAACTAGCATGAAATAATGTGCAACCAACATAACCATTACAAGAACTTGTATATTTTATTAAAATTAACAATTTTGCATAAAATCCACATGTGTTTTTATTCTTTCAATTTAACGAATATATATAATGATTCCCGTACAGCACAAAAAAGTCTTCTAGGCGTCATCCAAATGAAAACATCCACAATTTTTGTCAGAAAGATGCCGGCACGACATTACAGTAAGTTACCTATATCAAAATATATATATTGTTTTTAAAATCTTATTTATATTGCCATAGCTACGCAGGTATGGAATATTATATTTAGTAAATCATATCAACTATGCCTGTCAACTGTCAACAAATTAAAAACAAAATAGACTCAAGTAATTTGTGATTTGACATTTACCATCTATTGTCATATATAGATTTAGTGATAACGCATTTCAAACGATAGTAAAATAATTACCAATAATTTAGTTATAAGCTATTGTATATTGTATGCAACACATCTGGAGTGTCTTGCACTGGACTTTCTTATACTTAGTAGATATTTTCTGTTTAAATAAAAAGGATATTAAAATTTAAAATTCAAGAAAATATACTATCCCTTGAAACACTTTTACACTAAATCTATTTGTCATTTAACATCATGCTTATTCCCATCATATGGGGTGGCAGAAACCCCTTTATTTTTTAAAATCAAGCACTTACAAAAATATTAATTAAACCAAAAAATCTATGTAAAATTACATTTTTTTTGAGGTATTTAAAGTTTCTTCAAGGTATAACTGAAAGCCGTAAAAAAATTATGAAAATAATAATTTTTAAAATAAATTTAAATCAATAAAAAACAATTGAACTGTTTTTGTTTTTTCCGACTTGCGCGATACTTTAACTAATACATATGACAGTTGATATTTTACATTGATTACTATGTTGTTGTTGATTTGATTGTTACTTCGATTATTTTAATTATAGTACAATAATTGTTATTCGACATGCCAAAATTTAGGCAACAGCTCATCGAGTATACTTTTTATAATAACCAAGGTATGAATAAAGATATCTTTGATTGATTACTATGCCATTGTTGGTTTAATTGTTGCTTTGATCTTTATAAATATATTGTTTATTTATTCAGAAATTCGCCATGCTAAATTTTAGGCATTAACGCAATTATAGTACAATAATAGTTATTCGGCATGCCAAAATTTAGGTAACAGCTCACCGAGTATACTTTTTATAATAACCAAGGTATGAATAAAGATATCTTTGATTGATTACTATGCCATTGTTGGTTTAATTGTTGCTTGAATCTTTATAAATATATTTATTTTTATTCAGAAATTCGCCATGCTAAATTTTAGGCATTAACGCAATTATAGTACAATAATAGTTATGCAAAAAAGCTCGCCACCTGCGAGTTGTGAGCCACTGGACCATCGGTGTTAATTCACTTTGCGAATAGAAAATAATAAATGTTTAAAAATCAAAGTTTGTTGTATTTATTTTATTTTTTGATAATTAGAATTTAAAATTTGAATGGGTATTTTCTATCATTTATTTCTTAAATTTAATAAAAAATATAAGACAGTAGTAAGTAGAAAAATTCGCATTAAAAACATGTCCGCTAGTTGTTCTTTTGATAAAACTCTTCACCACTTGCTCCTTTCTCTCAAATGAAATTATGTTTATTGCAATCATATCTAAATTATATTTACGGATGTTTTCAAATTGCTAACGAGAAGGCATCCACAAGATGAATTAAATGACATATTAGCGCATGCACATTAAAATTATTATTGTGGACTCCCAAAAAGCATCTTACGGAAGATTTTGAAAGATATCTTTAAATAATCAAATTACATATTTTGGCAGTGCGTGTACGAGTTTCATTTGACGTAACTATTCAAGTATTTCTATTTTAGAAGTAACACTTGCATTTGGCCCTATAAATTTTATTTTCAAACCAATATATAGAATATGAATGTGTTGAAGGCTTTAAGTTATGCATGTATAAACTATACATACACTAATACTTCCAAGACTACAACTGCTATGACTATCCAATGATTGTCATGAAATTTTAACGAGACATTCAAAGCTTAAAAGTTAAACTATCTCTTAATTTAGTACCATACTACTAGCTATGTTTTTACTCTGGATAATGTAGAGTGAAGCTGCCCTAGAGTCCGACTAAGATTTATAAATTTAAATATTTTTATCCACTGCAAGAATAGTATTATTCCTAGGGTATTATTAAACTGTGTCTGCCAATATCCAACAAACTCAAAATTCATGTATAGATCCGGATTGTTCTGTATATCCAATACTTGATTTCGCACAAATATATAGCGATAAATATTAAATGCGACACATATATAAGATACCTAGATAAAGTAAAATTTTACAAAATATAATATAAATATTAGCATTTTAGGTAACTGGTATTATGATGAGGTCAATGTAGTTAAACCAAAATCTAAAATATCTTCTCTTGTAGTATATAATTTCTAATATTTCCTGTACCGTGTAATAAATTGTGAAACATATGAATAGTAATTCACAACCCAAAATAAAGAAATCCTGACCAGTCACGTAGCGGATAAGTTTGACCGTGTAAAAAGTAGATGATGGTAGACAACCGCCGGTCGGCGGAAACTCAAATACAAGTCTAAAATATAATAATTTATATATATATATATATATATATATATATATATATATATATATATATATATACTAATTTGTTAAAGAATAGAATATATTGTGTATTACTTTATAACAGAAAACAAGTTAATGTTTCCATTATATAATGTGAAATCAAGAAATATGACACGAGTGTTTCTCGTTATCCATAAGTTTCTCTCTAATTCTTTTAAATAAGCTAACGATTCTGATTTCTCTAATGAAAAATCTTGATAAAAGCCTCCACCATGGTAAGTAGCAGCTTGGCCCCAATAATATGAACCCTTTAAGTCTTCATGCGAATGGTATGTCCATCTAAAACAGCAATACATATTTCTATATTTTTATAATTTTTATTCTGTTGTATACTAAACGCGGCAGTATTCGCTGGACCAAAATCATTAGTATCTTCAGATTCTTTGGAAAATCCATTGTAGCATGCAAGAAACGTACGATGAAAGTTCACATGAATTTCACAAGAATCATTACGAACTCGCAACTGATTTTTAATTTCCATCAGAATATTAGTATACGATTAGTTTATTTATTTATATACAGTGGAAATCATGAAAAGGTGGTAGAAAAATCACAACCAATAAGTTGACTATTATCAAGCTTACCGAGTAGAACCGTTTAGTTGTAAACTTCATAAATATCACAAACATATTTGTTTTTTTTTATTAAACAAATAAAAAAAAAGGAAATAAATAAATAGATAAAAATAATTAAAATTAGTAATGAGTAATTTTCTTATTTGCACAGGTTAACCACCTTTTCATATGAACATCCGCAACAGGGATAACAACTTTCAGCAAAGTGGAAATCGTTCAACACGAAATTGAAGGGATCTGAACATTTTTACGTGTTAAATGAACTTTATTTTCATAAAATAGATATAAAATTGAAAAATTAACTAATCTATAAGATTGATGAGCTTGCTCCCGAAATAATAGATTTTCGGAAGCTAAGAAATATGTCAATTCGTAATATGCCCCTAAACTTACTTGAATAAAAACAATTTTTGTTTAATTTTTTCCTTCATTTCTATAAAATTCTGTTTCACGTATGGTGACCTCTGACTTCTTCGATATTAAAAATATAATGAAGAATATTTTTACTTTTTAAAATTCGCGCTTTTTAAACCCGTCTATTATTTTAAAAGTCTGTCGCTATTCGAATATAGAAACTACAATTACCGACTTCAGATTGTTTGTTTATATATTAGCTGCAAAATGCTCTTTTTGGCGCATGCACACAGTAGCGCCAAATCGCATTTTCTTAGAAGTAAACGGATCTGATGGTTTTTCTTAAACATTTCGTGTTAAACGGTAACCACTGTAATTAATTAATTAATTATTCTACCTGACGTAGCCTGGGAACACCGAGAATTTTATTTTCAAAGAGAACCTTTTTATCATCATCATCAGTAATATTTGCAATCGGTTTAAAACTTCCATACCAAAACTCGTTATACAAATTATTGTTAATGATAAATTCTGTGTACTATAAATAAAAAACAGAATTTTTACATAGCCAAAATAAAAATTGTTATCTCCAAATTCACCCTCCAAAAATCTTCTGCTGTTTTAATTCCTGTAAAGGTAATATATTCTTGTTTTGCTTCGAATTTGACGTGTATAAACTGTGCTTCCAGTACTTTCGTGAAAGTATATAATAAAGACGGCAACATGGAGAAGACAACTGCAAATTAACAACATTTTAAAAATGATGAAAGTACACGAGTATCTACATAAAATAATATTGTATATACAACAAGTCTATAACAAATAACAGTAACAAATGAAAAAAAATATATATACGAGTATATATATATTTTTTTTATATATATTTTATATATATATATATATATATATATA
>JADQWA010001496.1:0-15198 GCA_018344505.1 Nebria ingens riversi
ATGGCCGATGTTTTAAATTATAATATATTTAATAATTGGCCTTGTATCCATTATTATCAAGCACTTGCTGAAACCGCTTTGGCATTGATTCCACGAACTTTGAGCAATATCTTGTCCCCGTGAATTATTCCAAACATTTTGGTCAAGCTGATCAAAATTTGCCTCGGTCCGTGCACCAACCATTTTCTATGGGATTTAAGTCCGGAGAGTTTGCTGGTCATTTTAAACATTATATTGGGATGTTCTTCAAACCAGGATCTTACAATACGTGTCGTATGCACGGCTGAATTATCCTGGACAAAAATTATGTCGCCCTCTGATGGAGGGATACATTATATTTTCTAAAAGATCTACATGTATTGCTCGCCATTCATTCCCGTATTTATTTTCCCCAGAGATAAATATCTTTTACAGATAGTTACAAGTTTGATAGATGGTTTCAACTCCGTTGCGGGATGGTATGAAGGAAAGTTATGGTTAGAAACGTCTTTATTCGCAACGTTCTTATATAAAATATATTTTTTCAAATATTTTTTACTAGACCGGTTTCGGCAATTTAATTGTCATCCTCAGATGACCGGAAAAGAACTTATAATTTGGAAGCTACTTTTTACAAAATGTAAAATAAAATTTGTAAATTGAAAACTTATTAAAAAAAAAAAATTATAAGTTCTCCGGTCACCTGAGGATGGCAATTAAATTGCCGAAACCGGTCGTCTAATAAAAAATATTTGAATAAATATATTTTATATAAGAACGTTGCTAATTAAGACGTTACTAGTTTATCGGCCTTTTATATGCAAACTCAGCAGTGCATGTGATGTTTGATAATAATTGTATTTTTTTATTAAAGTTTATTTCATAATTTCAACTCAAAATATTGCAATAATCTTAATCAAATTTAAACACAATTTTTTTTAACGATATATAACTTTTTATAACAATGCACATTATAGCTTAGGTGTAGGCAAATTTGTTATGATAATTTAAATACAAACCGCAAATTGAATCTTTATTCATTTTATAATATCGAAATTGTTATTTTCCTTAATTATTTTTTTTTTATAATCGAAAATGTTTTAACAAGTTTATTGGAGTTTTTATATTATCTGATTACATTTAGGGCATAGTAGCACACTCTTAATAATTTTTCAGTATCTCTATGGCAGCTGCATTTACTAAAAAATCATTAAATTTAAAATGAAATATATTAAAGATATGAATAACTTTTGTTTCTGTCTGCAATGTATTTCAATAAATGTTCTTATACGTAGGAAGTACATTTTGTTAGATAGACAAGATATTAGAAAAATTTAAACATTCTATATTCGAAATGATTATGGCCGAAGGTAGAGGTAGATGATATTAATAACTTAATTGTAACCATTGAGTATAAACAAAATATACCTACTTATTCCAAGAAAGTATTTTGATTCATTACGTAGAGGAAGAGATAATAATAACGAGCACCAGGATACTGCTGCACCAGATAAAATGAAGGCACACCCAATGTATGATTTCCTGTCTGACACATCGTTTCCCCAATCAGCACCGGCGTAGCCTTGAATATCCATGCCGTCTCGCTTGAAGTTCAACTTTCGGTTTACAGTTCCCTGAAGATACCGTAGGATCCGTTTAGCTACTTCCCAATGATTTTCGTCGTGATTATTGTTGAATTGGCTCAGTAAATTTACTGCGTAAGCGATGCCAGGATGCGTGCCGACTGCAATATACATCAAGGCACCAATCAGCTATCCAAAGAGATAGCGCTTGCCGACGGCTTTGTCTCCAACTTTAGGGTGATTCAACTTGATTCCGGCCACTAATGGAGTCTTCACAGCCTTGCAGTTTGTTATGTTGAATCTTTGCTGTACGTCTCTGATGAATCCACTTTGCAACAAAGAGATTTCGTCAGTTGACTGTTTTACCTCAATACCAAGACAGCAGTTTCCTGTCCCAAAATCTTTGATGTCGGATTCCTTCGAAAGTGTCTTTAATGTCGCAGAATCACTTTGGCTCTCGAGAGGCGATTAAAATGTCGTCGACATAAATAAGCACAAATGTAGGCCTCTTTGCATGTTCGTCGATGTAAATGCAAGGATCGGAGCAGGTAGGCTTCAAATTGAATGACTGAAGACTCTTGTTCAATTTTGCGTGTCACAATCGACCTGCCTGGCGATGATCATAGATGTTCTTACGTAGTCTGCACACATTGTTGCCAGTCTCTAGTCTTTTTGAGCATGCTGCGGTTCGTTGTCATCTGCATGTCTGAAAATGTGTGGCACGTCGACTCTTTCAAAACCTAAACATGGCTCGCCAGGGACATCTGGGGTCACGGGAGTCCAGATATTTGAATCGACCTCAATTGTTCCTTCGTCCTTCCTAGAATCATCCACGATGTCATCCTTCGGAGGAGATTGCTTACCAATGATTCCGGTCTTGAACTCGTTGAGGAACTTGACGTCTCGGGAGACACGAGCTTTGCGTTCACTTGGTATCCATGGCTTGTAACCTTTAGAGTTCGTGAAATACCCGATAAAGACTCTTGGGCCCCTATTCTGTGAATTAGCAACAGTTGATGTTGCTTCAATTGATGACGCATAGCAATACCACATGTTGCTAATTACAGAATAACCCCAATGACACGTGATGTTGCTATTCTAGGGTATTAGATTTAATTTTTATCGCCTTTACGTGCCTTGACGTTTGTACTTTTGTTTTCCATTATATTTCTGTTTTGTTCCATATTATATATTTTAAAAAATCGCAAATTGTTAAAATTTGTCGCGTAGATGATTTACTAGTTCTGTTTGCATTTATTGGTTTTAAATCATCATTGACTAATTTTATTATTAATCTCGCAGTTTTCGTTGAAAAATGGTATCTCCGACAAAAAAAATTTTCTGTTAGTATATCTAATGAACCTAACCATAAAACATATTCAATATAAGAAAAACTGCGAAAATATTCAAAATAGTAATGCAACTACATGAACTGTTAACATTGCAACAGTGGATACCGTACAGCAACACCTCGACTGCATGTATCAAAAACAATGACGTCACATAGCTCTGTTTCTTAAAGCGCACGCTAGATGCCAGCATCAAATTAGCAACTGTTGCTTGGATAGTCATATGGCTAAGTGACACATAATAGGGGTTCTGGTAGTTCTCTCGGGTCGAACTTTTCCTTGTTGGGCGTCTTATTCAGAATGTATATCCTTTTGCCAAATGAACGCACATCTGGCTGTCTCCCAAGCCATCGATCGTATGAAGTCCCTTCCGGTAATTCCTTGGTCGTGCATCGATTTCGGACGTGATTTGCTATGGCAATCGCTTCAGCCCAAAATTGTGTCAGCATTCCGGACTGGATCGGCATACAGCGTGCAGCTTCTACCAAGGTCCGGATTTTCCGTTCTGCGATGTCGTTTTGTTGAGGTGTGTGGGGTACGGTCAGTCGATGTTGGATTCCAGCATCTTTGAAAATTTCATCCAATCTTTTGTTGCAGAATTCCTTGCCGTTATCAGACTGCGCAGCTTTTGTTCGGTCTGGTTTTCGGCAAAGTTTTTGAACTCTACGAATTTGTCGACTGTCTGTCCTTTGTCGCTCAGGAAGTATACCTCGCACCACCTGCTGTAATCATCGGTAAAAGTAATATAATAATGTGCGCCTCCTTGAAATGGGGTCCTCATTGGGTACCAGACGTTTTGTGTGGTTCAGCTACAATGGTTCCTTCATAACGCTTTTGCGCTTGGGAAATGGTGCACTTCCTATTTTACCCGCTATACATACGTCACACTTTACCATCCTGGTGGGTTCGTCGAATTCGAGACCAGTGTAATATAGATTTTACTTTCTTTTACGAAGTAATAAGTAAGTATTGTAATCACGAAAAAAAATCGGAATTTTAACGGAAATACACCTTTTGACCTTCCCTGAATCGAGTCTGACTATTTTTGGAATGACGTCTGTGTGTGTGTGTGTGTGTGCTCTACAGCCTACACTGTCGAAGATAAAATTATGAAACTTTAAACTTAAGATTTGTATATGCCTGGGGCGAAAACCTATTTTTGAAAAGCATATTCAAACCGGAAGTGCATGTTTACTTAAGACTTTTTTTTTGCAATTTCTGCAATATCTCCGAAACGGCTATACTTGCAGTAAAAATAGTTAGAATAGCATTGAAATATATTAGTATTCTGCACAAGTTTTGTTTGGAACATTTCTTCAAAATGTACCAGTTACAAGATCTCATCTGATTGATATTGCCATAGTTACGTAGTATGGGAAATTATATATAATAAATCGCATCTACTATGCATGTCAATTGTTTTAAATATTCAATATTTTGACATTTAACATTTATTGTTAGTGTTACAAATTAGTTTAGTGAGAAAACGTTACAAAGGTTAGTAAATAATTTAAAATATTATATATAAATATAAATGTCCGGCCATAATAATTTTTAATAATGTGTAATGAATAATTATATTTTCTTTATATTACTATAGAATCGAGCATTTTAAATCTAAAATACATATGTTTTTTTATAAATCTGATAATATCTAACTACAATTTTACTGGACATAATGAATGAAAATATTTTCTTCTAAATTTAAACATTTTATATTTAATTTATATATACTATCAAATCAAAATATACTGACTACGTAAAAGAAAGTTTAGGGCCAATACATGGCCGATGTTTTTATTATTATCAAGTGACTTTTCGACAATCATACGAAAAGAAAACAATTGATCTACATATCGTCTCCCAGACAAAAAGCCACCTTGTATATCATGCAATTTCATTCGCCATATACATCTGACTTTCCCAATTATAATACTTCCAAACAACTTGTCTACAACACTTAACAAACCTATTGAGGAGCAGATCAAGAAAACACATTCGATGAATTATCTGGAAATATCCATCAGCGATTATGTTTTTTTTACTAAACGTCAGATTGCCAACGAAAGACTCACTTTTACCAAAATTATTTCACATGGAAATTTGCTATTGAATATTTGCTCGAGTTCCACGGACTGGAAAAATGCATCGAATCGCCATGTGCAGAAGCAGACGCAGGAAAACTCAAAAAGGCAAAGGCACGTATAGTATTATCAGTGCATGAATATGTACATATTCAAACATTGAATACTGCGTCAGAAATATGGCAAGCATTAAACAATTGTTCGATAATTCGGGTTTTAACGCGACAAATTGCCTTGCTAAGGAGGACTAATCACTACTAAACTAGAAAATTGTGAATCCATGTCAGAATACGTTAACGAAATCATCGGAACGGGAAATAAATTAAAAGGCGTAGGCTTCAATATAACCGATAATTGGATAGGTGCAATACTACTAGCGGGGTTAAGTGATGATTTTAAACCACTAATAATGGGAATCGAGAGCGGTGGTATCAATATTACTGCTGATGCAATCAAACCCAAACTACTAGAAGGTGATTATTCGCATAAAAACGAGATTCAAAATAAAGCCTTTTTAGGAACTGCAAAGAAGCAACACTCAGAAAAGAACATTAAAAGAAATTTTAAATGTTACATTTGTGGAAAGAAAAATCATAAAGCAATCAACTGCTGGAATAAGAAGAATAGCTACAAATCCGAGAATACGAAGCATGAAAACCCTGGGAACAAAGGTGAAGGAAACTCAGCTTTTAGAGCAGTTGTCTATTCATGTAAAGGCACTCAAGAAAGCAGCGACTGGTACGTCGACAGCGGTGCGGCGCACCACATGACTTCAACAGCAAGTTGGCTACATAATATAAAAGAAACACCGATTAAAGACATTACTGTTGCAAATAGTGATAAAATGAAAGTTACCGGTTGTGGAAGCACAATGTTACACATAAATGACAATGACATTGAAGTTAAAAATGTGTTATTAGTGCCCGAACTTTCAGTGAACTTACTATCGGTCGCGAAAATCATTGAAAACGAAAATAAAGTTATATTCGATAAAAACGGTTGCAGTGTTTACAATAAAAGCAATTCTTTGCTTATTCAAACAAACCCATTATCCGGCGTGTTTTAAATTTAAAAGTGAACAAAGTTTGTGTATGTTTACTCCGACGTCCGAAAGTGTTTCGAAATGGCACAGGCGGATGGGACATTTGAACTATGCTGATTTGTGCAAATTGAAAAACGGACTAGCCGACGGCATTAATTTCGCGGATGATTCGAGTGGTATAAAATACTGTGAAATTTGCATTGAAGCTAAGCATGCTAGAGCACCGTTTAAAGCATCTGAATCGAAATCGAATGATTTTCTAGAGTTAGTGCATACGGACTTGTGTGGCCCCATGGAGGCGACCTCCATAGGTGGTTCAAAATATTTTATAACATTTATAGACAATTACTCTCGTAAAATATTTGTTTATTACTTAGAAAAGCAATCTGAAGTGCTACAAATCTTCAAAGACTTCAAGTAAATGGTTGAAAACGCAAACCGGCAAGAACATGAAGGTCATTCGTTCAGACAATGGTGGTGAATATGAAAGTCGTGAATTTATAAATTTCTGCAAAAGGAACGGAATAATTCATCAAAAATCCAACAGCTATACACCGCAACAGGACGGAACAGCCGAACGAGCGAATCGGACTATAGTCGAAACGGCAAAATGTTTATTATTTGATGCCAAACTAGACAAAACATATTGGCTGAAGCCGTTAATACAGCTGTCTATATCATCAATCGATCTGTCAGTTCAGCATTGGGAAACCAAATTCCAGAAACTGTTTGGTCAAAAAAAAGGGCAATATTGGATCATATGCGCGTGTTCGGTTCTGAAGTAATGGTACACGTACCGAAACAAAAGAGACATAAATGGGACCCAAAGTCAAGAAAATTCATTTTTGTCGGATATTCAGAAACTGTCAAAGGTTATAGATGCATAGATCCAATCTCGAAGAAAATAAAAATCAGTCAAGACGTTATATTCATGGAATCAAATTCTCAAATAGCTACTTCCTCAATGGTCGAAGATGAGAAGAAAGAAAACGAAGCTTCAGTGGGAGAACCAAAGGACCACGAACAGGAAGATAATGTTGAAGAAGAAAGCAATGAACCAGAAGAAAATAACGAAGAAGAAATAAATTCAGATGACGCATCAGACGTTCCAGAAGAAGAAATAGAACAAGTTGCTGGAGAACCGAGAAGATCAAACAGAACACGAAAGACTCAAAGGTTAATAGATTTTGTATATTTAGCAAGTACTGATGATAACGGAAACCCTCAATCTGTAAAAGAAGCGCTAAATAGAAATGATAAAGGTTTTTGGAAGGAAGCCATGGATTCGGAGATGAGATCTTTAGGATCAAATAACACATGGACACTTACAGAATTACCAGAAAACAAAAAGATCATAAAAAGTAAATGGATCTTCAAAACGAAACAAGACAATGATGGGAAAATCGTTAAATATAAAGCTCGATTAGTAGCTAAAGGTTGTTCTCAAAAATACGGGATTGACTACACCGAGACGTATTCACCTGTAGTGAGATATGCATCAATACGTTATTTAATAGCACTTGCAACGCAAAATAACTTAAACATTGATCAAATGGACGCAATCACGGCATTCTTACAAGGAGACTTACAAGAAGAAATTTATTTAGAACAACCTGAAGGTTATCATGACAGATCAAACAAAGTTTGTAAGTTGAATAAAGCAATTTACGGCTTGAAACAAAGTGAAAGACAATGGAATTTAAAATTAGATAAATCTTAAAATCATTTAATTTGATAAAATCACGGGTAGATCCGTGTGTTTACTACAGTATAAATAAACAGTTAATCGTAGCCATATATATAGACGATTTACTGATATTTTGGAAAGACGAGAAGATGAATAATCACTTAAAGACTTCATTAAGTGAAACTTTTCTAATGAAAGATATGGGCAAGGCTAAAAACTTTGTTGGTCTAAATATTACATATAATTCAGACGGACTCAGTCTAGATCAAACCAAATACATAAACGAAATTCTAACTAAGTTCAACATGGAAAACTGCAAACCAGTTGCAACACCAAGTGATCCTAATCAAAAACTGTCAGTTGAGATGGTAAATAATAATAATTTAACAGGTAAGATACCTTACCAAGAGGCAGTAGGCAGTCTACTATATCTGGTGGAAGGTACAAGACCCGCCTATGCTATAAACGATGTGAGCCGTTTTAATAATAACCACGGCGAAGCTCACTGGAAGGCTGTGAAACGAATATTTCGGTACTTACGTGGTACTGCAGACGTGAAATTACAATATTCACGTACTGGTGGCCTACATGGATATTCAGACTTCGACTGGGCGTCAGACATAGATAAGAGGCGTTCATGTACAGGATACGTATTCAAGCTGGCGGGGCGGTGCAATTTCATGGGGGTCAAAACGGCAATCAACAGTGGCATTGTCAACAATGGAAGCCGAATATATGGCACTGTCATCAACAGTACAAGAGGCGATGTGGATCAAACAATTCGCGCAAGAATTTAAACCTTTTGTGAGTGATAGTGCGGTAAATATAATGTGTGATAATCAAAGTGCAATAAAATTTGCTGAATGTGATCGTTTTAAAGCTAGGTCTAAACATATAGACGTGCGTCATCACTACGTACGCGAAAAAATTCAAGATGGATCTGTTAATATTAAATACTTATCCACTGAATGTATGATAGCTGATAATCTCACAAAATCAGTCCCAAAAGATAAAACACGTATTATGTTCTAAAAACATGGGACTAGTAAAATGTAATTTAGATTGTAATGAAAATTGAAATAATGTTAACTAAAGTTTAAATACGTTTTTTTTTCAATGTTTCATTTAGTGGGAGTGTTCAAAATGGCTTCACTCTTAAGTTGGTACTGTCAACACTGTGTGTGAAGTTGCCTATATATAGTGGTCGGTTCCTCCCTACTTTTTTTTCTGATGTAGTAACAATCGTATGTTAAAATATATCTACCAATAATACAACTAAACATTAATATAATCAAGTGTATTATTATTTATGTGTTACACTCCACATTCCGCTGAACTCCTACATCTTCAGACAAAAGTTAAACATCTTTACCAGCCAATCGATCAAACTTACACTCCCAAATCCTAACATTTCTAAAGAAATCTCATCTATACCAGCAGCTTTACCATATTTCATTCGCTAAAGTGACTCATATACATGTTCACTAATAACGCATTCATCAATCGTTGCTACACCTGACGCTAGATCTGCCGCGCCATTGGATATACTTCATCCTCCATATATATTTTTATAATACACCATCTAGCTCTTACATCTGTTTCATTCCAAAGTAATTCCCCACAATCATTCTTGGCGTTGCTGCCACCTTTCAATTTCTTCACACTCGACCAAAACAGTTTTCTATTTGTACCAAAATCAGACATCAACTTTTCATTCAATGCTTTTTCCATGTTCATCTTGCTTTCATTCGCAATCCTTTTCGTATCGCTTTTCATCAATTTATATTTAGTCAAACAAGCGTCAAGAACATCACCCGGCATATTCTTAACATTCAAATGTCTAAGGTACACTTCATTCTTTCTACGTACAGCTTCTTTTACCCTTTCATTCCACCAACCACTCGGGATACGTGGACTTATTCTTGAAACACCACTTACTTCAGTTGCACATCTTACAACTGCTGTCGTAAATTCATTCCAAATCGCATTTACATCACAATCGTAATTTGGAGCAAACGTAATCAAAGCAACATTCAGTTTACATGCATATTCTTCACTAACTGACGCACGCTGTAAACGAGCAGATTTTACTTGAGTCATACACTCTTTTGCACCAACCTTGTGCTAAATTGATACGCGAAACAACTAAATAATGAAATTTTTTTTAAATGAATATTCAAATCGTAAGTAAATGTTTACTCTAGTCGTATTTTGCTGTTTCTGGAATATTTCCGAAACGGTTGCACTTACAGTAAAGATAGTTGTAATTAATATGAAAGGTATTCCTATTTTTCTAAAAGTTTCTTCAGGAAATGTACCGGTTACTGAAAGTTATACTTTTCTTATTTATATTGCCATAGTTACGTAGATATGGGAAATTTAGTGAAAATGCGTTTCAAAATAAAATATTGTTTGTAAATATTTTGATAGGTTTCAAGTTCATGTGGAAACTAAAATACGTCCGGCCGTAATAATTTCTAATATAATAGAATCAAAATTAAATTTACTTGAATTTTTAAAATTTGTATTTTAATATCCTTATTTAAACAGAATATACCTACTATATATAAGAAAGTCCAGTGCAATGTGTTTTCTTTCTTATACGAAGTAATAAGTAAGTATTGTAATCAGAAAACAATTCACCTCGAGATTTTAACAGAAATACACCTTTTGACCTTCCCTGAGTCCGACTATTTTTGGAATGACTGTGTGTTTGCGTATGGGCGCTCCACAGACTACACTGTTGAAGATAAAATTATGAAACTTTAAGCTTAAGATTTTTATATGCCGGGCATGAATACCTCCTATTTTTGAAAATATAATTCAAACCGGAAGTGTATGTTTACTTAAGAGAAACCATCAGGTTCGTTTACTTCTAAGAAAAAATTAATGGAACGCTCTTACGTATTTTGCAAGGTAGACATTGTTTTCTGCAGCTAATGTATAAACTAAAGCCTAACAATCTGCAGTCGGTAATAGTAGTTTCTATATTGGAATCGCGACTGACTTTTAAAACATCGGCCATGTATTGGCCCTAAACTTTCTTTTACGTAGTCAGTATATTTGATTTGATAGTATATAAATTAAAATATAAAATGTTTAAATTTAAAAGAAAATATTTTCATTCATTATGTCCAGTAAAATTGTGGTAAAGTTAGATATTGTCAGATTTCTAAAAAAACATATGTATTTTAGAATTAAAATGTTCGATTCTATAGTAATATAAAGAAAATATAATTATTCATTACACATTATTAAAAATTATTATGGCCGGACATTTATATTTATATATAATATTTTAAATTATTTACTAACCTTTGTAACGTGTTCTCACTAAACTAATTTGTAACACTAACAATAAATGTTAAATGTCAAAATATTTGAATATTTAAAACAATTGACATGCATAGTAGATGCGATTTATTATATATAATTTCCCATACCTACGTAACTATGGCAATATCAATAAGATAAGATCTTGTAACTGGTACTTTTTGAAGAAATGTTTCAAACAAAAGTTGTGTAGAATACTAATACCTTTCAATTTTATTCTAACTATATTTACTGCAAGTATAGCCGTTTCGGAGATATTGCAGAAATTGCAAAAAAAGTCTTGAGTAATCATGCACTTCCAGTTTGAATATGCTTTCAAAAATAGGAGGTTTTCCTCCCAGGCATATACAAATCTTAAGTTTAAAGTTTCATAATTTTATCTTCAACAGTGTAGCCTGTAGAGTGCACACAGCCACACACACACAGACGTCATTCCAAAAATAGTCAGACTCGATTCAGGGAAGGTCAAAAGAAGTATTTCCGTTAAAATTTGGAGAATTTTTTTTTTCGTGATTACAATACTTACTTATACTTCGTAAAAGAAAGTAAAAAGTAGACAGACGTAGCAAAGATATAATTTCACTTTGATCACATGATATTTTAAAAACAGTAGTCCTCAAGTAATGCTAATATTTTTTCTATTTGTCGAACGTAATGACGTTTGAAATGTATTTAGAGAAGGAATTTAAAATACGCAAGTAGAAAATTAGTGTACTTCACAAATATGTATATTACTATATATTTCAGTTATGCGCACAGAACTAATTAATTACTATCTAACTGTTCTGGCACAAATACAATAATAAATCCATTTATTGAAGACTACTGTATACATGCCTTATCTATGATGAGTCACAGTTTAACTTAACTTACTGTTCGTGTTTTAGGCCCAGTTATATAAAAGCTGATTAAACTGTTAGTTAACAATACTAAGTTTTAAACCTAATCTAAGTTTAAGTAAATTCATATTGCACATGCATAACATAAACTATGGTTTTTTCAAATCTAAAGTTATGAACAGTGGAATAACTATATTTATTAACTTGTTTAAACAATAGCATACATTAATTAAATTATTAAGAAAAAAATCTCCATTGTGATCTTAAAAACTAAATAATATTCTATATTTATATGACTAAAATTAACTAAATATGTAAAAAATAATGGCCCGTAGCACGGACAAGCTACTAAAGTTCTGTATTAGGTGCTACTAGCTAATACCATAGTAACGCCTAATACACCCTTTAGTCACTTCCATAGCACGGACAATCGATTAGCACTATATTAGCTAATAACTCAAACAAGCGAAAATACAAAAGGTTATAACAACTATTTTTAAAATTGACAGTTTATTGAGGTATGTAAATAGCCTTTAAAAGACGCAAAAACAGAGTAAACTCTTTTGAAGAAGAAATCCTTAAAATACACATGAGCAAGGGTGACCAGGAAATGCGAGAAATTGCTGAAACGCATGTATCGGTCATAAGGCAAATAAAGGTGGATGAAGAAACCAAAGCAATAAAAAATGATACGGCTAAATTAGAAACTAAGAAAATGAAATTAGAGTTAGAAATTACGGAATTAAATGAAAGACAAAAATAAATTAGAAATAGAACAATTAAAAGAACAAATAAATAAATTTATTATTTAATATGCATTTTCATTTAATAGTTTTTATTTTAAGTGATAAGAGAATTTAATATTTAATTAATTGCAAGTTTAAAGAACCATTTTTGAATGTTAATACACCGCTAAACACGGTCCTAGCTTGTTTTGAGGAGTGTATTAAATCGGCGCCGTAACTATGTGTAACTATGCTTAGTAGCCCTTAGTCGTTTGTCCGTGCTACGCATTTTTAGTAGACCAAACATTTTTCGCTAATACATGCTTAGTAGCTTGTCCGTGCTACGGGCCAATGTGTTTTAAAACTATATATAATAAAGCAGAAGAAACAAATTTAATTCTTTTAATCATCAAGTATACTTTGCCTGCAAATTAAGGAAAAAATTACTGGCTTATGTAAGTTATTTTATCATTTCTAATGTTTATAACTTATTGACTAGTTTTGTCATTACGTACCATTTTAAACAAATACTCCCTGATAAAGTGTTTATTCCAAAAATATCAGTAAATTCCTATGGTATAAATTGCCTTATCCCATTTGATCGCTATACCCGCTAACTATCCAACTATATATTATATTGATTGTCAGAGAGTGTTATTTTTAAAATAGAACTAGTTATGTTAATATTATTAACAATGTAAATATGTCAAGACAATATTTTATATGTAAGTTACCTGGTATGAAAGAGTGTCTAAAAAACTAACAAACGCTAGAATTATAAAGATATTAACTTAATTACAACTGAAAGTTTTATAAATTCCTTTTTTTTTTCCTTCTATTTTTCGTACACAAAACTCGTTTTTGTTAGTCTTACATTCGACATTCTTTCAACATGACCATACCACCTCATTTGACGTACGAAATTTTTTACTATATCCCATTGCGCATACACCCACGTATTTCTATTTCTGTCTCACCACAAATACCTCTTAAAAAATTAATTTCCACAGCAGTCACGCGCTTTTTATGCTTGGTTTGCCAAACCCAACATTCACTTCCATTCATCAACGATGACACAGGTACACCATTGTATACGAATAACCTTAAATCCTGTTAAATGTTAAAATTTCTTGCAAACATTTTTAATGCCCTTAAAATCTTACAACCGGCAGACAATCTTCTCCCAATTTCGCAATCATACTTTCCATTGCTAGAGAACAACCTAAATAAACAAACTGTTTAACTTGCTCTAGTCGATGTCCATCTACCACTATATTACACACTGTCCGTATTCATTCTTCTCGAACACCATAACTTTTGATTTACCTACACTCATGTCCTTTCCTATTTCATTTATATTCTGTATCATTCTATTTAATTGCTCTTCTGATTCACAAGAAACCACGAGATCATCTGTATAAGTTAAAGCAGGAACAGTCATACCACCAACAGCTAAACCATCGCCACTGCCGCCACATAATGCCCGACGTAATAATACATCCATGTATATATTAAATAACCAGAGCGACTTCACGCAACCTTGTTTCACACCAATTTCAATATCAAACCATTCACTCAATCTACCATCAACTCATAAGCCGGGCTACGCGATGTGTCGAATGTTGTCTCCAACGTTGGACCAAATGTTTGAGTCAAATGAGTTTGACGGTTGGTGTGTCAAATATGCCTGCTACACGGTGTGGCGAATTTTTTATCCGATAAATCTGGTACAAACGTTGTTTATATACTTATTAAAAATGGATGATGAATTAACGTCCGGCCATAATATTTTTTTTATATTGTGTAATCAATGGAATAATGGGTTTTTTAATTATAAAATATAATAAGGCTGGATTGATTTTGGGGTTTTCCATCCTTATCAATACCACAGTCGAATAATACATCACAAATTTTAAAGAAAATATAATGATAATATTAAAACGTACCTGAAAAATACAAATAACTTTAATTTAGGTACTTCAAAAGTATTTAGCACTATATTCGACCGTATCGTGTAGCCGCGCATCAACACAACGAATGGTTGCCTTCAAACGTTGGAGGAAATCCTTTGATTCGTATCAAAAATACCGACAATGTCTCGAACGTATCCAAACACAAACGTTGGACGCTTGACATTGGTAGCTCGTACTTTGAATGTCAGCTACACGATTCGATAAACTTTCAATCGTTTAACGTTGGAAGGTGTTCGTAGCATTGTGTAGTGCCGGCTTTACTTCCGCCTTATTATCAGTATGCAACACTTGTATATAATTTAACAAAGTTCCATTCACACCGAACTTTTTCAAAAGACAACAAACTTTTGCGTACTACATTATATGCGTAGTTGATATGTTCTAACGTTGTTACAATAGTAAATTAAATACTCACCTATTTAGCATGAAAATTCGTTATAATGTATAAAATTGGCACTACGTGTACAAACAATATCAAGAGTGACTTTTAACCGCTGCCACCACGAATACTTTTCTTTCTGGCCAAGCACATGGCTATTCCGTGGGCTACTACCCGCTGTGGTACTTGTCTGTGTCTCCCAGATTAGGCTACTTGCAGTCCTGG
>JADQWA010001500.1:0-14675 GCA_018344505.1 Nebria ingens riversi
AGCAAAAATAATTAAATTACAGAAGAAAAAAACGGATTAAAAAGTCATGGCCGACGTAATATACGTCTATCAATTTTAACAGTTTAGATAGGTAATAAAATGTTAAAGCAATTGCTAATTGACATATCGATAATCAAACGTTGAGTCGATTATCAATATTTGATAATCCATAATTAAATGATTTATTCTCGATATTTAATTAAACAATAATCGTTAAATAGTCTAAAAAAACAAGCCAAGGGCATTCAGGATAACTCAAAATCGAATATGTTTACGGTTATTATTTAATCCGGCCCTGTCTATGATGCAATAACACACATTCGGTTCATCAGTTCAATGATTACCTGGAGGACACTTCAGCTCCATCAGTTCTAAATGAACATAGTACCATACAGTGTACCTTGATCGTAGACCAAATAATCAACAGGTGACTTAACAAAACACCCTTCACCCTAAACAGGTATCACTTCAATACTCATCCCCCAATATTTTCAATAGTAATTTTGACCAACAATAGATTTTCAATAAAACGCCTTTGTATATGTTGAATGTAATCCATTTTATAGTATAAACGTTTGATGAAAAAAAAAAAATACATATATATATATATATATATATATATATATATATATATATATATATATATATATATATATATATATATATATATATATATATATATATATATATATATATATACATATATATATATACATATATATATATATATATATATATATATATATATATATATATATATATATATATATATACATTATATACTAAAGGCCTTTAATCATTTTAAAGCTTTGAACATAAAATCAAATTATCTATATTAGAAGATTAATGATGGTTTTAATAGTTTGATAATGAATCGTTAAAATTTTATGTTTCTCAAAACAACATGGAAAATATTTCAAACATTTTTATAGTTTATCATATTGACATTTTCACTTGTACTTAATAGTAAAACCAAATTGAAACACACCGATTAAATTTGCATATCTATAACTTTTTGTTAAAAAATTGTCCCGTAAAATAACTACTGCGTAATTACAAAATATTAGAAAAACATAATTTTCTCAAGAACAGCCCAATAAAATTGAAAACATCTACAGTGTCTTGTATATTTATGCATCATTTTAAACATTCAAAAAAATATAATTATTCATTACACTACATTAAACATTATTAACAAAACATTTATACATTTTTTTAATATTTTACTAACCTTGGAAACCTACAAATGTGTGACAATAGATGTTAAATGTCAAATTATTTGAGTCTATTTTATTTTCCTGTAAAACGGTTGACAGACATATTTGATACGATTTATTAAATATAATTTCCATACCTACGTAGCTATGGCAATATAAATAAGAAAAGTAAGAATTTCAATAGCAATTTTCATCTAACTGGTACACTTCTTGAAGAATTTTTTTAGACTAAAGTCGTGCAAAATATTAATATCTTTCATTTTAATGGTAATTATTTCTACTGTAAGTTCAGCCGTTTCAGAAACATTGCAGAAACTCCAAAAAATGAACATGAACTTCCGGATTGAATATTCTTTTCAAAAATACGTTTTCTTGCCAGGCACAGTTTGGGCACAAAAACGGACGTCATTCCAAAAATAATCAGACCCGATTCAGGGAAGGTCAAAAGTTGTATTTCCGTTAAAATCTCGAGATCATTATTTCTCAAGATTACAATACTTATTTATTACTTCGTAGAAGAAAGTAAAAACGTTACTTTTTAAGAGAAAATTAATTAGTTTGATTTTATGTTATATATGCTCTTTGACTCGGCTGTAATTGCACATAAAACACAAATATTGAAAAGGTTGGATGCTAAATTTAGCTAGGCATAGTAACATTTCTAACAGATTAAATTTGGAATGTTATAATTTAATTAAAATCGCAATTAGGTATTTTACTGTATTTGTGAGCTCTGGGTTAAATAAATATGTGTATATACTACCTACATACAATAATGGGACGTTTGAATATTTGCTTGACAAATATCATCATAGGCGTATCTACTATTAACATAAAATATGTACAACTGTATCATGTAAGCTAATATTAGCTGAAATATTTAGAGAAAAAAATACATAATATAATTTTGTGTAGTATAAGAAAGGCAGAGAGGATCTCTTTTCGTATCTATACTCTAAGTTTAATATTAAATAACTGCATGATGAGATAACTGTGTTAACTGCGTAATAACTACATTTATGGTAAATGTGGAAGTTATATATGTTTAATATACCTAATGCATAGGTTTGTGCAACTTGATGTGCGTATTTTTTTATTTGGTTGCTATAATTACGCTATTATATTATTTGTACAGTTATTAATATGAGAGATAAACGACGAAAAAATAAGAATATACGTTCGAAAGCAAAACTATTTCTACAGAATATAATTTTTAATATAATTCTCATTATAGAGTAAAGGAATGATACAAATATGTATGTGTGTTACATGAATTATTATTGCATTTGTTAATTATGCCTTATAATAATAGTTTTCTCTACAAAAGTGAGGTTTTTCTACGTAATAATTTTCTGAAAAGTGAGATGGAATGAATTTTTTTTCAGTGCAATACACTGCAGATGTTTACTCCTAGTATTCTTGTTAAAGTTTGTGATTCTGTAATGTTAGTAAAAGTTCATTTATTTTTACTATTTAATAAAAGTACAAGTGCCGAATATGCCCCAGTCTACTCAAAGTATAAAACATTTTGTTCAAGTTTATTACATAGTAATTCTAAAAACAGAATATTTAATATGACTTTTCCTTTGAAATGAAAACACTATAGTTGTTATCGTAAAGCATACCAATAATAATTGTTAAATACAGCGTTAAAGATAATCTTTATAGCTTGTAACACAGTCCCCATATATGGTTAACGAGTTGTGTCCTACACTCTGCGTACCACACAATAGAAGATACTTTCAAGAACAGTAAATCACGTCACGACTCATTGTGAGTCAGTCTTTAACTTTATATGCATCATTAATATTTTTACTCTCAGTCATCTAACAATTTTTAATAATTTTTTTATTTTCTTAGTATTATAATAATATTTTCGTTAAAATCTAGGTCAGTTCTGGTTGACGTAAGTCTATGGAACGAAATATATTTGTTGATAAATGTTTTATGCTATATGATTAAGTATGTGACACAAATAAAACAACATAAGTTTTCTAAGAATGTTTTCTCGAAGAATATTCTCCGCTCCATCTCTAGATATTGTTTGATGTTTAGTGTTAAAAGATGTATGTATACATAAAATAGTACGTTTACCAATTTAATTACAGCGCTAAAGTAGGTGTCGCTAGCTATTTAGGCAATTATTAAGTGTTAAGGTTTTAAAAATGTCCAGTAAAAAATTGTAATTAATATTTAAAGTCGTTGCCGTTTTTTGGAGAAATAAAGAGCCTAGTGGCATGAATTACGTAGTCATAGATCATGTGTACCAAATTTGATGTCAATCCGTTTAGTATCTTCAGAGAAGAAGAAGCGACAAATATTGGTATTACGAGCGAACGAACAGCCGAGCGAGCCACGGTTAACGTCCAAGTTATATATGTTTTGGAATCAAAGATACTAACCGTTACACGAGCGAATGCTTTACATCTTCAGTAATACGTATGACGAGTTAAAAATTTGCCGAAGTTTACTTGGACGAAAAGCCATTTACAAGAGCACAAAATTGGGTTTTGTTATATATTAGAAGTCAAATCAAATCTTATTCCTAATACTATGGCTCATGAGAGTGGTTATACCCTTATAGACGCAATAAGAAATATGCCACTGTAAATGAATGCATTATAATATTTCATCACATCCGATAAACATTAGCCACCGCAAATAGAATATATTACCAAATGAAAAAGCAACAAACAAACATTATATAGGGCATCAAGTGTATGTGTATTATATTAGTGTATACGAAGGCAGGCATTTGCATAATATTTCATTTGAATAGAGTTCTAACTAAAGCACTGGGCTAAAATTAACCAAACGACTTCCTGACATAGTGTTTAAGCAACACGCGTGAAAATAAATATTACCAACTCATGATTGACAACCGCTATAGAAATAATCCAACTACAACAGTTAATTTGATGACAGACAAATGTATAGAAACCATAAGGTTATGTGTATTTATTTAAAAATTCAAAACACTTCTACATTATTTTGATGAAACCCAAACTATGACTCTAAGAATGCGAATCAACAGCACGCATGTCAATATAATAGCAACATTCTCGTTTATATTACATAAATGTCAAATGAAAATAAACAGTATTTGATGAGGATGAAACACCAAACGAATACTTAAACTTGTACTGAAAACCCTTGCAATTTTAGAACAATGAACGCAGAGTTCTGAAAGAGGATTAAATGTATAACAAATAGTATACTGTGGTATACTATAAAAAATGTGCCCACTTGTTCATCCTTTTTGAATAAAACAACAGCAATTTGAGCTAACTAGATTATTGTAGATTAAAACTACTCACCATTTGTGTAGGAGTCTTGGGCTTCCTGTTGATATCCGGGATCTTTTGGTTAGCTGAAATAAATAAAAAAAACATTATTTTAATATAATTATCAAATACTATAATATCTGTTGTAATTGCATGTATGCATACTACGATTAAATACAAGAATACTTTGCGTAATCTGTCGAAATAATAACTATAGCAACCAATCAAATTAAAGTGGATTTAGTTTCACACAGATGTTTCTTTAGTAATATTTTTTTGTTACCTGCACCGCTTAAACGCATTTTTAGAGTTGTAGATTATATTTTTACTTATACAGATAAAAATTCTAACTTTTTATTGTAACTATTTGTTATATTATATAACAAATAAAAATGCCTTTCCGCTACGCAAGAATCGAAATTATACATTAGTTGTAACAATTCGTGATTCAAGCGAAGGACCACGAAATGCATGAATTTTTTCATAGTTAATTTTGGCTAAATTCTATTACTGCTATTCAATATTAGCACAGGACATGTAGAATATTCTTTGTAATACATTTCTCATCTACTAATGTAAAAATATTCGATACGTTGTACCGGAGAGCTAAAAATATCGATCATGTATCTCGGGTTGAAAATTTTCTTTGAATAAAAGTTCGTCTTTCATCGCCTTGAATCACATAAAATATATAACTTATTTACTTGGATGTTAATCACCACTCGCTCCATTACTCGCTCGCTCGTAAGACCAAAATTTGTCGCTTCTTCATCTCTGGAGATACTAAACGGATTGACAACAAATTTGATATACACAATCTATGAGTATACAATTCGTGCCACTCGCATTTTATATCTACTAGGCCTTTTATTTGATACGTTATTGGGACCCAAAAAGGCAATAATATTAAATATTGACTTAAGAAACATTTTGTTTTTTGTAAATAACTTCCAAATTTGTTATTGATGACATCTATTTTTGCATATCAATATATGAAATGGATAAAATTCTTTTCAATCGTCGAGCTTTCGCCTCGCGAAACTTTAGGTTTTGGCGAAACTAATGCTTGTTCGTTAACATAGCCAATCCATTATAATTTTTTCTCGCTAGAGCTTCGTGTTAGCTTGAATATTATTAGTTTCTATTATCACAAGATAATAAAGTTATATTAATATCATACAAACATATGTTTCGTTATCAGTAAAATAAATAATGCCACCATATGCGATTGTTCATTATTAGTACATAAGCAATTTATATTTATTTTTACCTTGGAAAATAAATATAATGATCTATTTTCCCCTCCTGTCAACATCAGCTGATAAATCAAACGATCCAGATTGTTTGATCAAACAGTTAGTCTAGGAGTGTATAGGTGGGTATAGAGCACAAAAGGCTTTATTTACTTGATGTGGTCACGGACAATACAAAGCAACAAACCAACATCCCCTTCTGTCACAAAAACTCGGGGAAAAAGTGTTACTTGTATATACAAAATATATAACATAAAAAGAATGGTGATAATATTTTAGTTACACAAACCGTGACAAAATGAAATATTACAAACTAAAAAGGGTATTTCTTAAGCTAGATTTACACGCAGATAAATGTACGGTGTTTTTTCTTAAATGAAATCTTAAGGATAAACATATAAGTTTTCAGGATTCATAAGTTCAACCATACAAGGAAAACAATAAAAAACCTGGAACTGATGCTTAATTCTTTTTTAAACCAGAGGAAAAGTGTTTTTACGTTACAACCAAACTCTACGTCATTATTCTGCACGTAAAATTTCGATGTACCTAATTGAATAGGGGGCCAGAACTAATAAGTATTATAATTTAAAATACATTAATAACACGAAGACTCCCGCATATACAAATAATTCAATTAAGTCCAGTCGTTATATCATGGTTAAAAGGTTGTAATAGTTTTCGATTCTTATAGTACTTACAAAACGTTCACGTGACCGAATCAATTTATATCGATTTCACACAACATCACAAAATTTAGAGTGTAGACAATTGATCGCTTTATCTTCTCAACAAAATGGAATATCATATCATAATTTACCATAAAAACCTAGAATTATTATACCCACTTTTTTGCTAGTGAATTATGAATATCGTACGTTACTTTAAAACGTTTGTTAGGTAATATTAATCATTTCGTAATAGAAACAATGTTTTTTTTGACCCACTAAAAAAATCTTCCGAATTCTAGTTGGCAAACGTTCGGGTGTAATAAAGGTCTGAGAAATTAACGGTTTTACTCGACGATATTCCCTAATTCTAAATGTTGTTTATATAACTATTCGCTTCCCAGATTTTTGAGACGTCCGTACGTTTGACAACTAGAATTAGCGATGTTCTAGCGCTGAGCATAAATAAATTGTGAGACTTAAGTAGTTGCTAAATTAACTTGAATTATAAGTTATACATAGGTAGTTGAAAGTTAATAATATTTCGTGTTTGATATAATAAATAAGTTAAGTTTTATATGAAAAAGAAACAATTGGTTCGGTAGAGTTTTTCATTGCAGAGATTTATAAAAATATATTATACAGCCTCTGCGAAGAAACACGGAACATTGGACTTTTACATGCGATTTTAATTACTTTTGTGAGGGAATTAGTTCCCTCTGTCCGTTTTATAGCAATGAGTACATACAAGAGCTAAAAAAGTGCCTATGTTTGAAGTGTGATATATTTAAAAAAGATATCTTTATTCATACTATGGTGATTATAAAAAATATACTTGGCGTCGCCGAGCTGTTGCCTAAGTTTTGGCATGTCGAATTTCTGTATAAATAACTATTATTGCATTATAATAAAATAATCGACGTAACAATTAAATCAACAACGATATAGGAATCAATCTAAAATATCAACTGTCATATGCATTAGTTAAAGTATCGCGCAAGCCGGAAAAAAAAACAGTTTTTTTATTGATTTTATTATTATTTTCCTTATTTTTTTACGGCTTTTAGTTAAACTTGAATAAACTTAAAATATATCAAAAAAATTGTCATTTTACGTAGATTTTTTTGGTGTAAATAATATTTTTATAATTGATTTTTAAAAAAAAAATTATCATGTTCATTATTTTTTTACGGCTTTCAGTTATAATCTAAAAAATGTTTAAATACATCAAATAATTTGGAAATTTACGTAGATTTTTTGGTATAACTACTATTTTTCTAAGTGCTTTTTAAGCTGTAAATTTTTTTTTTGCGGGCCCTTTATCTCCTGAATTACGGCTCTGATTGGATTTAATTTACGACCGGATGGAATTAGGCTCCTACACAATATGTGTGCCAAATTTAGCTGAGATCGATTTAGTATCTTCAGAGGAGAAGAGGTGAGGATGGTTGATCTTATGACTAGCGAGCGAGCGAGCGACCAACATGTTACCAAGTATTTGAGATATTTACATTTTCGTCATCAAGGCGATAAATGACAAACTTTTTGTTAAGGAAATTTTTCAATCCGAGAATGTTACAGACTAATTATGCTGACAAACGCTTAAGCTCTTCGGCACTACGTAAGGCGAGCTAAAAATTACCAATATTTCTCTATCTCTCTCGCCTCCTCTGCCTATTTTTGTCTCTGCCTATTATATATCTTTAACTAAATATTAGAAGAAAAAAAACTACATTTTCATGGAATGAACTGAAATAACAGCACTATAGGTACTGGAACAATATATAACAATTAACAGTTTAATTATATATTATTAAACAAATTTGCAGTTAGCAATATACAATCCCGTCCCAAAAGAGCAATAAATTTATTCAAATTGCTACCTAAGCAAAATTTGAAATGTGTCACAAAATACACGGCAAACGCATTAGTATAAAACCAGAATTTATTTAGCAAAACACATAAAAAACACACATAAATTTACTTTAAATTGCGAGTTACATTCATTTGAGTGGTGATAAGCTATTGTTATATATTTTTAAAAAGGTAACCAATAATTTAATGCCAATTACGACATGTGAAAATTTAATCATATTATTTGTATTCTAAATGATTGACTAACTCCACAAATAACTCATAAACATAAAACGTTAAAATAACATAATTATAGTAACCAAATCAGTCGACAAGAATCGCTAATTACACATTTCTAGGTGTTTATAATTAACATGCGTCGAAAACTACGAAAACGTAAACTATATATACCTACTACTAATATACAAGTTAAAATATCGTTTTAATAACTTTCGCTATATGTATAAGTGCGAGACGTTATAAAATCTAATTGCCGAGTGAGATCAATTCAGCTCAAAATGAAGACAATCCACTATAAAGTATTTTGCACTTTTTTATCTGTATATTAATTATTTTTAATGCTGGTTTTTTTTCCCTCAATTATCTAACACAAGTCTATTTCATTTGACAATTGAAAGAAAATATACGGATATATCTATGGAGTATTGTAGAAAATAAATAAAAATGGTGTTCGGTTTGGGAGTACTGGAGGAGTTTTAAAATAATTTAATAAAGGAAAAAGAGAAATGTAAGATGATTCATAAAAGGATCGATGAACAGTATATGCGATACAGTCTGCAATGTCTGGTTCGTGTCGCCACTCGCCAGCTACTCGGTAATTAAATAAAATATTGGCAAATTGAGTGTGGCGCTATTGAAAGTAATTTCTTTACCGACGTACAAAAGTGAATCAGTCCAAGGTTGATTATTGTGCTAATTTAATATAATCAACACTAATAAACTTATTAAACTGTACCAAGATGTTTGTTAAGTCGTGAAAACAAAGCAGTGCGCCAACATTGTGTTGCAGCAGTACAAGATTGCATGGTTGCGAGAATATTATTCCATTATATCGTATTTCAAATACGTATAGTTTCGCTTCTTTCAAAAATGGTGCAAAATAATTTTGAAAACTAACAAAAATGCAGCAGCAATTCAGTAAATCATGATCTTACATTGAGTGTATTTTTATAAAATGTTAATATATTATATTTATCAGAAAATACTATGAATTTAAATGAGACAGTAACTTGTGAATCTTTTTCTAATAGCTAAAAATTAAAACTATATATAACTTATAGAATTAATTATGTAAAAATATCAAAGTGAGATCTTTGCAAAGAAATTCATTAAATTATTCATACCCGCTTTTCTATTCCGCTTGCTCACAAGTTTTCTTTCGCAAAGCTCATTCCTAATAATATTTATCGACTTATTCCGAAGACGACCCCGCATTTTAACACCATTCATCTCGCCCCATAAATCATCTTCGTCAATCTTTCATTTGACTTTTTCTTTAAGACCATGCCATCTCATTTGCCGCTCACCTATTCTGCGTACGACATTTTTTACTATATCGTACTGCTCATATACTCACGTATTTCTCTTTCTGTTTCTCTTTGATACACCACAAATACTTCTTAAAAATTTAATTTCCACAGCAATCACGCACTTTTTACTTTCTTTTACGAAGTATAAGTAAGTATTGTAATCACGAAAAAAAAATTTCTCGAAATTTTAACGAAATACATCTTTTGACCTTCCCTGAATCGAGTCTGACTATTTTTGGAATGACGTCTGTGTGTGTGTGTGTGTGTGTGTGTTAAACATTTTATATTTTAATTTGTATACTATCAAATCAAAATATACTGACTACGTAAAAGAATGTTTAGGGCCAAAACATGGCCGATGTTTATGATTGGTTTGCCAAACCCAACATTCACTTTCAAACATCAACGGTGGTACAAGTACACCATTGTACACATTGCAGAACCTTGCATCCTTAGAAATGTTAAAATTTCTTACAAACATTCCTAAAGCCCCTAAAATATTACAACCAGCAGACACTCTTCTCTCAATCTCGCAATCATGCTTTCCATCACTAGTGAATAAACAACCTAAATAAACAAACTGGTTCACTTGCTCTAGTCGATGTCCATTTACCACAATATTACACACTGTCCTGCATTCATTCTTTTCAAACACCATAACTTTTGATTTACCTACATTCAGTTCAAGATTCATATCCTTTTCTATTGCACTTATATTCTGTATCATTCTGCTCAGTTGCTCTTCTGATTCACCAAAAAACCACGAGATCATCTGCATAAGCTAAAGCAGAAAAAGTCATACCACCAACGAGTGTTGCCCGATTCAGGAACACAGAAAATTGGAATTCTATCAAAATCATAATTTGAAAATTTTTAATGTGGTGTTGAATGAAATAAGAAAGAATTGCTACCACCAAATTTTAATAGATATAATTAGCAGAGTTAATGAGGAAACCTATTGTACAAAATAGCACTAAACAAACGTTGCACTTGCTTGTATTCTAAGCTTAGCCAATCGTAATGATTAGTTATTAGTCCCTTGCACATCCGGTATTCCTTTGAGGATACATTTCCGATGCACAGTACAAGGCAACAAGGGAAGTCAAAATTGGAAGGGCAACCACAATAAGTCTGTTGAATAAGATAAGAAATCGATTGCACTAATAGGACAGCTCATTTCGCCAGTGAACACTGATGCACTTACAACACATAACAATATTGATAGTTATTTAATACTATAGGGACCTGACATTAAAGGTTAAAACCAATAATACTCATAACGGTAAAGGTAAACTGAGGGATATTGCAGGATGTCCGGACATAGGATTTATACCAATGAAATGGATTTTAGAATCAAACGGAATTACAAATCCAACTACCGTAAGATCGTTTTATCTGACATTAACCAAATGGAAAACATTTCAATAGTTTAAATACTTTTGATATAAAAAGTTTCGAAAATATTTTTTTGTGATTTCTATTAATTATTAGCATTTTATTACTGATAAGAACATGCAAATTAGAATTTTGGGGAAGTAAAAAATGATATATAAATAAGAAAAATTGCTAAGATATAAAAATAATAGGTACCTATAGAAAAACATCGGCCATGTATTGGCCCTAAACTTTCTTTTACGTAGTCAGTATATTTAGATTTGATAGTATATAAATAAAAATATAAAATGTTAAAATTTTAAGAAAATATTTTCATTCATCGTCCAATAAAATTGTAAAGTTAGATTATTGTCAGATTTCCAAAAAAAACATATGTATTTTAGATTTTAAATGTTGGATTTTATAGTAGTATAAAGAAAATATCATTATTCATTACATATTATTATGGCCGGGCATTTTTTAGTTTTCAAATTAACTTTAAGCCAGAGAAAATATATATATATATATAATATTTTAAATTATTTACTAACCTTTGTAACGGTTTTTCACTAAACTTATTTGTGACACTGACAATAAATGTTAAATGTCAAAATATTGGAATATTTAAAACAATTGACATGCATAGTAGATGCGATTTATTATATATAATTTTCCATACCTATGTAACTAAGGCAATATAAATAGGGTAATAGCAATTTTCTCGTAACTGGTACACTTTTTGAAGAAATGTTTCAAACAAAAGTTGTGCAGAATACTAATATCTTTGAATGTTATTCTAACTATTTTTACTGCAAGTATAGCCGTTTCAGAGATATTGCAGAAATTGCAAAAAAAGTCTTAAGTAAACATGCACTTCCGGTTTGAATATGCTTTTCAAAAATAAGAGGTTTTCGCCCCAGGCATATACAAATCTTAAGTTTAAAGTTTCATAATTTTATCTTCAACGGTGTAGGCTGTAGAGCGCATACACACAGACACACACACGCACAGACGTCATTCCAAAAATAGTTAGACTCGATTCAGGGAAGGTCAAAAGATGTATTTCCGTAAAAATTTCAAGAAAATTTTTTTTCGTGATTACAATACTTACTTATTACTTCGTAAAAGAAAGTAAAAATTGCTAATAAAATCTAAATTGTTATTTTAACTTACTATTTTACGTAAATATTTGATTTTTGTCAAATCGATGCGTGATATGTCATTTATTAAAAATGCTTGCAGTAGCCTACACCTGTAGGTAGACTAACTTTACAATTTTATTGGACAATGAATGAAAATATTTTCTTGAAATTTAAACATTTTATATTTTTATTTATATACTATCAAATCTCAATATACTGACTACGTAAAGAAAGTTTAGGGCCAACACATGGCCGATGTTTACTCACTTATTACTTCGAAAATGAAAGTAAAAAGTAATTACTCGTTTGGCCTACTTTGAACAAAGGAAACCTATTATTTTGTACCTAAATGTAATTTTGATTGTTAAGATTAATATACTGCGTTAAACCGAAGCATTTTAAAAGCTTTTTTTTTAACTCGTACAAGTTTTTGTTTTTACTCTCCTTACGAAGTAATAAGTAAGTATTGTAATCACGAAAAAAAACATCGGCCATGTGTTGGCCCTAAACTTTCTTTTACGTAGTCAGTATATTTTGATTTGATAGTATATAAATTAAAATATAAAATATTTAAATTTCAAGAAAATATTTTCATTCATCGTCCAATAAAATTGTAAAGTTAGATTATTGTCAGATTTCCAAAAAAAACATATGTATTTTAGATTTTAAATGTTGGATTTTATAGTAGTATAAAGAAAATATCATTATTCATTACATATTATTATGGCCGGGCATTTTTTAGTTTTCAAATTAACTTTAAACCAGAGAAAATATTTATATATATATAATTTTAAATTATTTACTAACCTTTGTAACGGTTTTTCACTAAAGTTATTTGTGACACTGACAATAAATGTAAAATGTCAAAATATTTGAATATTTAAAACAATTGACGTGCATAGTAGATGCGATTTATTATACATACATACATACATGCGAGTATATAATTTTCCATGCCTATGTAACTATGGCAATATAAATAGGATAATAGCAATTTTCTCGTAACTGGTACACTTTTTGAAGAAATGTTTCAAACAAAAGTTGTTCAAATCATTAATATCTTTAACTTTAATTATAACTAATTTACTGTAAGTGCAGCCGTTTCCAAGATATGCAAAAAGTGACTCAAGTAAACATGCACTTCCGGTTTGAATATGCTTTTCAAAAATAGAAGTTTTTTTGTCAGGCATATACAAATCTAAAGTTTAAAGTTTCATAATAAAAAAAAAAAATTCTCGAAATTTTAACGGAAATACACCTTTTGACCTTCCCTGAATCTGACTATTTTTGGAATGACGTCTGTCTGTATCGAGTCTGACTATTTTTGGAAAGACGTCTGTGAGTGTGTGTCTGTGTGTGTGTGTGTGTGCGCGTGTGTGTGTCTGTGAGTCTGTATGCGCTCTACAGCCTACACCGTTGAAGATAAAATTATGAAACTTTAAACTTAAGATTTGTATATGCCTGAGAAAAAAATCTCCTATTTTTGAAAAGCATATTCAAACCGGAAGTGCATGTATACTTGAGTCACTTTTTGCATATCTTGGAAACGGCTGCACTTACAGTAAATTAGTTATAATTAAAGTTAAAGATATTAATGATTTGAACAACTTTTGTTTGAAACATTTCTTCAAAAAGTACCAGTTACAAGATCTTATCTTATTGATATTGCCATAGTTACGTAGGTATGGGAAATTGTATATAGTAAATAGCATCTACTATGCATGTCAATTGTTTTAAATATTCAAATATTTTGACATTTAACATTTATTGTCAGTATCACAAATAAGTTTAGTGAAAAAACGTTACAAAGGGTAGTAAATAATTTAAAATATTATATGAAAATATAACACATTATTACCAACCGTATAGTGTAGAAAACACTAGATATACATATGTATTACTAATTCATTAACTCAGTTTTCGAATATGCGCATTAGTTACGTTAACCAGTTGTTGAACTTTGTCAAGTTATTCCTAACAAAACATTTAACAAAACGACATATTTTACATATAATTGTACTATCATGAGTGTCGTGGTAACTACACAATTTAAATTGGTTATAAGCGAAACCAAAACAAAAATATTAATTACATACATTACAATCTGATAATAATAAACATGAATATGAAATTTCCAAAATCACGAAAACAATTTCCAATCTGCTAATACTTAAATGCTTAGATATACGAGTACAAGCGTTACTATCGAGGAATGATCAACGTTCTGAAGAAAAGACGTATTGCAATTCAATTTTCACATTTTTAAAAATGTTTATTACGCAAAAATTAAACAATAAACACTTTAAATATTTTATTTTTGTTTTTAGCTACGT